>PVHP010017469.1:0-34362 GCA_004024765.1 Zapus hudsonius | reverse complement strand
AGAGCAATGAAATAGAATTGACGTTCTTTCACATTAAATTTCTAGAGGTCTCAGGAATAAAGACTGTTTAGAAGCTTTTGAGATAATACTATATGTATTGTAAAATAAGTCAGTTATAAAGGTTGTGTATATGTATGTCTATAAATTTTCTTATTAAACAGTCTAAGACTTTCAATAATGTACATTTCCTTCTTTAAATGTTATAAGCATATTTTATTATCATTTTAAATAAAATGGCCTTACATACTTAAATATGTTTATATAATTAATGTTTATTATTCATAATTATTTTGTTTAATGTAAATTTCATTTATATACATGATAACCAAAGATTGTTTTGGTAAATTAATAACATGAGCTCCTCTTCATTCCAGACTTAATTCCATGCAGCATCTATTGAAATCAACCTCTAATTCTTCTGGGCTCTTTTCATTTTTCATTTGGCAGTCACCGTCAGGTCTCAATATCCTCATGTTGCTACTATGTGACTTATTAGTTGGAATTTATCTTCTTTAATTTCTTTAATGGTTGCATTGTTTCCTGCAAATGACATTGCTTTGTGATGTGCTCTCTTACTCTTAGTTTACTTTGTGAATGTTCTGAAATACAAGCTCAAGCAATTTGACAAAATCAGGCTATGAAAGATAAATTTTCTTACAGATATTTCTATTTGGAAATGTTTTTATTCTAGTACATGTATGGTTAATAATTTGATACCTTACAGATATAGATATTGGATTTGTAATGAAAACATTGATATCATTCACAAAGTGACCACCTTTCTCGCTGACTTTGGCATCTTTAATATATTTTATTGCTTCTAAAATTTTACAGCGCTATGTACAGTGCTATGTATTTATGTTTGTAAATCTTTTATGCATGCCATGAAAGATTCACAATTAGTTCTTTTCTTCCTTATTGTCATTTCATGTTTTATTTATATATTATATAATGTTTATTTCACATTTCAAACCTATTTGATTTTAGTTTATAATGGTTTTATCAATCATATTTTATGTTATCATAATTTTTGAGATGGAGTCTTATGTAGCCTAGGGTGGTCTTGATTTTGCTATGTGAACCTGGTTGACATTGAGCTTCTGATTCTCAGTTTCCAAGTTCTGGTATTAGAGGTATATATGACCGCATCTGTTTTATGCATTGTTTTAAGTTCAAATACATGGCCTTTGCATGTTGGGCAAGCATTCTACAACCAGGGCTAGTTCCCTGATCTTATCAGTCCTATTTTTTCCATTTCAATGCATTTAGAAAAGAAGTGATAAGAAAACAATCAGTGTATTATAGGTTCTTGCATTGTTGAATTTTAAAGGTAATTCTTTTTCTTAGGAAACCAGTAAACTTAATCATGACCAAGATTAAAAGTAAGAAGCAGGGCTGAGGAAAGAGCCCAGTGAGTAACATACTCACTATGTGCTATGTGTCACCATCCAAACAAAAATTCACAAAAAGTGAATAAACTATAGAATAATACAAAAATACAAATTTTGAAATATCAAAACAAAGCATCACTATAATACCAAAACCAGACAAAGACACAAGAAAGGAAAATTACAGATCCATACTCATGATGAACTTAGATGCCAAAATTCTGAACAACAAACTAACAAACTAAAATTAACAACTCATCCAAAGTATTATCCACCTTGACCAGGTAGGCTTCATCCCATGGATACATGGATGGTTCAACATACGAAAGTTGATTAATGTAATCCAACATGTTAATAGACTCAACCACAAGAACCACATGGTCACCTCAATTGACACAGAGAAGGCCTTTAACAAAATTCAGAACCACTTCATGATCAAAATGCTGGAGGGGTTGGGCACAGAAGGCTTATACCTCAACATAATGTTGGCAATATACAAAACTCTTAAAGCCCAAATCATACTCAATGGGAAAAGACACAAGGAATTCCCACTAGAAATAGGAACAAGACAGAGGAGTCCACTATTACCATTGCTTTTCAACATAGTCCTTGAAATTCTAACCCAAGCAATACAATAAGATAAAGGTATAAAATGTATATAAATTGGAAAGGAAGAAGTAAAGCTACCCCTTTTTGGAGAGGACATGATCCTATACATAACAGACCCAAACAATAGTACAAGGTAACTCCTGAAGGTGGTAAATTCCTGCAGCAAAGTGGCATGATACAAAATTAATACACAAAAGTCAGTATCTTTCTGGTATGCTGATGATATGCATACAGAAAAAGACATCAGAGAGACTGTCCCATTTTCAATAGCCTCAAAAAATCAAATACCTGAGAATCGCACTAACCAAGGAGGATGTGAAAAGATGGTAAGATATTCAGGCTCCTGGGTAGGTAGAATTAATATTATAAAAATGGCAAATATTCCAAAAGCAATGTGTAGATTAAAAGTCATGCCAATAAAAATCCCAGCTTCATTCTTTTAAAACATAGAAAAAAATCTCAAAATTTATTTGGAATGGCAAAAGCTCTCAGACAAATATACCCCTAGTGAAAAACCTCCTCGTGTGGTATCACCATTCCAGATCTAAAGATATACTACAAAGCTTTAGTAACAAAAACAGCATGTACAAGCATAAAAACAGAGAAACAGACCAAAAGAACAGAATTGAAGACCTTGCTCTTAGTTTGAGTAACTATCATTACTTGATCTTTGACAAAAGTGCCAACAACATTCACTGGCTTAAAAATAGCATCTTCAACAAAAGGTGCTGGACAAATTGGATAAATACTTGGAAACAAATGAAACTAAACCCACTCCTCTCAGCATGCACAAAAATCAACTCCAAATGGATCAAAGATGTTAATATAAGACCTTAAACTCTGAACACCCTGGAAGAACAAATAGGAGTAGCAGGGAAAATCTTCCTGAACACACCTCCAGTAGTCCAGGAAGTGCAACAATCACTTAACCAATGGGATTTCATCAAGCTTAAAAGCTTATGTACAGAAAAACATCAAACTGAGAGATAATCTTTGCCAGCTACAACATACAGAGGTTTAACATCTAGAACTTATAAAGAACTTAAAAACTTAAAAAATAAAAAATCAAACAGTCCTCTCACAAAATGGGGCATTGATCTCAGCAGAGAATTAAGAGGAAGAAACACAAATGGCCAATTATCATGTAAGAAATTGTTTCTCATCCTCAATCATCAATAAAATGCAAATCAAAACTACAATGAGCCAGGTGTGGTGGCACACACCTTTAATCCCAGCACTCGGGAGGCAGAGGTAGGAGGAGGATTGCTGTGAGTTCCAGGCCACCCTGAGACTACATAGTAAATTCCAAGTCAGCCTGGAGTAGAGCAAGACCCTACCTCAAAAAAACAACAACAACAGCAAAAAAAAAAAAAACCTACAATGAGAATATGTCTTACGTCTTACTTCAGTCACAATAATGGCAATCATTACAAAATCCAATAATAATAGATGCTGGGGAGGATGTGGAGGGAGGGGAGGAAAGGAGCAATGAATGAGGGCACCTTTGGCCTATCATACAGGGCCCAAACAAAACCTATGAAAAAGTGGCCAGATAAACAAGAGACCTATAACCATAGAAAGTCAGAAAACCAAAAAAAAAAAAGGTCAATGGAGACAGACACCAACAATGCCCAACACAATCCAAAGCAGAAGTCCAGAGACACTTAAGATCTCAACAATAAGGCTGACTTAAAACTCACCCACCATGACTCAGGGAACTGAGCAAAAGAGAGAGTGGAAAGATTTTAAGAGCCATGGTGGGGAAGAATATCCAGAGACATTGCCCCCTCAGCAACAACACACTAAGGGGGTGGAAACCTGGCTACCTCCTGTGCTATTCATAACCCCCTATCCCATAGACACATCCAGTATGGCTACCTAGAAGTGTTCCTTGTTGGATGGGGACAGGGAGAAGAGAAATGGGGTACCATCACAAGATTTGCTCATACAATGTATCTAACTATTGACAATAAAGATAATATATCAGAATGAAGTAAACTGAAACTTAAGATTTTTTGACATTTGAAGAGAATCTGAAATAGAAATTTCAACATGACTTAGTTTAGCTACCTTTGCCTGGAGAACTTTGCAAGATATTAAAGGTTTTTGTTTGTTAGTTCTTCATTCCCCCCCTTCAATGTAAAGAAGCATAGTGTGGCTTTTACAAGACCATAAGGTTTTTCTTTAGGCTATTTATGTCATTCACTGCATGTTACCCCCAAATATTTGAGAAAAGTGCAGAAACAAGAAAGATTGTCTCATCTTTCCCAATCCCTCTGCATCAGACTGTAGAATTAAAGGACTTTATCTTTCCCTAAAACAGAACCTATGACCCTCAAGATGCCATCCTTATGCCTGGAATAAAGGGACATCCTTCTGTCTTCAGATGAAGGGAGCCAGTGAAAAATTCAAATAAACCAAGAAGTTTCTCCTGGTTTGCTACCTGTTCTCCTATTTCATCATGATTGATCCATCGATAGTAAAACTAACAAAAAGTTATACACTTGAAAAGGATTCTTTGAATTTGAAAATGATATTAAATAAATAACTGTGATTTTACCTTCTTAATTCCATTATTGGATGAGAAAAAATACCAAATCCAAATGACTCATAACTGTCACAATATACTGGAAACAAGAAGAAACAACATTAAGAAAGTTATCACAGACTCGGTACATATGTAGAAAATGTTAAATGCCCCCAGAGGACAAATAAGAAAGGTCTACATCTACATGCTAGAATTTAAAATGACAGTAGAGAGCTAAAAATTACACTGGAAAAGAAATTGATGGCAGATTTGATATAACCAAAGGAAAGGTCAGGGAAATTTTTAAAAAATAGCAATAAAGCTTAACCAAATGATACACTAAGGAAATTAAAAAAAAATGTGGACCAACTTGATGCTTCCCAAGTGTTGGGAAGTACTCAATGAGAAGGGATCAAGGAAGGCAGAAAAGCATAAATAAGAAAGAATAGCCCTAAAACAGCAAAATTTGTCAAAATTAAGCTCCAAAAATACAAATGATACCTCAGAACAGTACATCTAAACAAAGGTGTAACAACCCACAGAAGCTCAGTTTTTCTTAATCAATTTACTAGATACATGTTGAAACATTCTAGAAAAAAGAAAAACATATACCAATAAAATAGATGTAATTATGACTGAAGATTTGGCATTGGCAAAAAAGGGAGTTAAAAGTAAGTGGAGAGTTATCTTTCATACAGTGAAAGAAAAATGTTCTTAATATAGGATTAATAATAAATAAATACTTAAATATTAAAGTACATGAAAATAAGTTATGAAATAAGCTCAAGAAAAGAAAATTGTTTTGTGCATATTAAACTGAAATAATTCACTAGCAGAGTCTTTACTTATGATATATTATGGAATAGTGGGTGGTCACAAATTAGAAAAATATGAAATTTTTAATTATGAAGTACATCTGTAAGAACTTACTTAAATTTTGACTAATGATGACATATAGGTTTATATTACCTAAAAATAAAACAATGATTAACTTCCAAAATGAAATTCACTAGGCAAGATATTTTTATGAATGAATTTCATCAAATATCTTCTAGCACTAAAATTTTCGCTCATGATAAAATTATACAAAAATATTTGGAAAACTACAGATAAATTTAATAATTTATATAAGATAGCAAAATTTCTGAAAACGCAATGTCACAAAGGTAAGTTCAGTGAAGAATTATCCCATCCATTAAAGAAGTACCATCAATTCTACACATTTTCTCAACAGTGACAAGGAGAAATTACATAAATTTATATAAAAATATTCGCATGAATTTAGCTTACAAACTACACTGTAGGCAAAATGAGATGCAATATGGAGTAATGTGAACCCTTCCAGGGCAGAGAGAAACCATTACAATAGTACTGCTCTGAATTCTGATCATCTGTATTCAAATGAATTATCTTAAACTTCCTCTACTGCTTGCATTGCTCTTTGTGCCTTCCTGTTAATAGCAGACTTGCAAAATTCATCAGAATTCATGTTGGTTTTCAAGGGTCACAGCCTGACTATGCATGTTCTGTGTATGGAAAAAGGGTTTCTGAACACTCACATATGTTAACAGGCAGGGACATCAGACTTTCAGCAATTTTTACTTGCACAAAATAGTAGGATTTGAGGAAACTATTATTTTTACTCTGATGGAGGTCTTCAATCATGTACTACTCACAATGCTAAATGACAAGATTAAAAAATCACTTCAGAGAAATACTGGCTTTAATACAGAGAGAACACAGATTAGCATACTTATTAGTTTGAAGACATAGATCATTTCTGCATTGTAACAGATCAGAAAAGAAGAAAAATATATGTAGGATACATCCATAATTGCTTCATATATTTATGCACAAAACTTCATATATTTATGCACAAAACAAAACAAAAAAAAAAAATTAAAGGCGCACACCTTTAATTCCAGCACTGGGGAGGCAGAGGTAGGAGGATTGCCGTGAGTTCAAGGCCACCCTGAGACTACATAGTGAATTCCAGGTCAGCCTGGACTAGAGTGAGACCCTCCCTTGAAAAACCAAAAAAAAAAAAAAAAACACCTCAAAAAGAAAATCTTAACTAAATGAGCAGTGATGCTAGACACATCAAAACAGGCCTCCTGTTATGAAACTGATTTAGATTGACTTTGTATTCAGAAATAATTTTTAAGGGTTTGTGTTTTTTGTCCACTTTTATTTTCCCAAGGTAAAAATCTTCCCCTTGATTTTTTCATGATGTCTCCATTCTTAACACATCTGAAACATTAATATTGGAAGTGTCATATACACCGTGGGAGTTACAGGGACTCCAAGTACCTTCACATGCCTAGTGATGGAGCCTGGAGAAACATTGCAAGTGACAGGCCAGCCCTACCACACAGCCTAGGAGTCATTCTAAAGTCCTGCATGAAGTCAGCACGGAGTCATAGGTTGGCAAACCAGCAAGGATACTTTGAGCTTTCCTGGAAATACCTCTAATGGTGTGCTTTAGTGAAGGAAGGCCCATTCTAATAGACCAGTTTTACTCTATTTTCTGCTTAGACTCTCATATATTTAAGGAAGAAATAAATATTCTGAAAGGCATGGATCTAGATGAAGTCTGAGGTCTTTCTATCCATATATGTTTGAGATTTTATTCTATTAAAGAAAACAACCTTGAGGATATAATCTTTCCTACACATCATAACAATTTAACTTGCAATGAGTATTATAACCCAAGGTACATAATCTGAATTCTAAACAAGTGCAACTATCCTACAAGCTCAGAAACTCTTTTGAATAATGTTCTATTATCACAGTACACTAAATTTGGTTACAATCAAGATCCTCTGAGCTCTTTCATAGTTTTGATCAATACTAACTAGCTCTCTATTGAAAACCTGGACTGTTTCAGGTTAAACTTCATAAACTGTGAAAGGATAGCGGGATGGTGCAGGCTAAGCAATAGCAATCTAATTTATTCTCAACTATTCTCAGCTCAAAGAAAGAGATTGCAAAGAGTTTTGAGAGGAGTTAGTGGGACATAGGCAGGTTAACCACAAGGACACAAAGACAGGAACAACAGAAAAGCCTAGAAGTTCTATACATTTTGGGAAAGCCAAGTGCGAGCCAAACTATGGTCCTTTATTACCACGACTAGAAGGGGTGGAAAGAGACCAGAAGCTAGAAAACCTCAGCCCCTGTGCCTTCTCAGATGGACTCCCAACTCTGGGACCCCTCCATCCCAAAGGGAACCTTTTGTTTGCAATTAATTTTCTTACTTTCATTTTTCCTGTGTTTTTAAGTCTGACATCCTTCTGGTACATCTAATTTCTTGTTCACTTAAGAAATGATTTATCCTTTGTTTCCCACTTGTGAGACTTTTGGGTCATCTTCAGTCAGGCATCAGGAGGCTGGAAAGAAAGACAAGGATTTCTTCTTTCCTCACTGAGTGCTCTTCAAGGCTGCTTCACTCAGTAAGATGAGCATCACTGCCCTTCACCTACTATTTCTATTGATAACTCAGTTGTTTTTTGTTTTTTTTCACATAGAAGGTGACATTCCTCCTTAAATTGTCTGTGCAGAACTAAGACTCTACTGTGGGATTTAACAGGACATGTTCAAATGTTCAGAGGTGAGAAGAAAAAAAAATAAAATATCCAGACAAAAGCCACACATCAATCTCAATACATGACAGAACATTTGCTGATTACAATGTATCTAATTGAAAGGAATTCTATAAAGTAGAATTGAATAGAATTGTGTTGAAGCTGGGCCCATTCCCTTTGTTTTCAGTCATTTCCTTCTAGTGTGAAACAAGAAATGAGGCCTTGCTTAGACTCCTTCTCCAAGGCTTCTATTTTCTGCTACTGATCCCTGATCCCTGGTGAGAAATTAGCAGCCTTAGAATGTTTAGCCTGTGCTATGTTTCCAATAGCGAGGAAAGTATTGGGAGAATGCTTAACTCATTCTAATTGTGCTCCTGAATACTCATTTTACTCTTGACAGGAAATACACAGCTCTGCTAATGACCTCAATGTGGATTATCTAAATCGAAGTCTTCATGTCACGGTCTGAATCCTGCATTGGGACTCCTTCTCTGAATGCAGAGCTGTTACTTTCTCTTGGCAGTGAACAACCGCAGCAGAAACAGCTTAGGGGAACAGAGTTTATTTTGGGCTTACAGCTTCAAGAGGCGAGTCTCATCATGGCAGGGAGGCAGGCCAGGCTAGGAGAAGAATTGGTTACACTGTCAGGCCAGAAGCAGAGACCCAATAGGCAGTGGTGGTGGCTAAGAATCTCATAGTAGGCACATTCCCAGTGACCCACTTCCTGAAGCAGGATTCCAATTCCTAAAAGATTCCACAACCTACCTACACAACACCAACATGTATTCATGTACTCAAACACAGAAGCCCAATGCAGGGCAAAGCAGGAGGATGTTACATTCAAACATACACCACCAAGGAAATTGAATATTTTTAATATATTTGCATAAATAGAAGGGTCTACTAAAGTGGCTTCTAGAAAATAAGAACTTGTCTCATATTAAATAATCAATATTCATCTTAGAAATGCATACCATGCAATTCAGTTCCCAAAATAAGCATTTTCATTTTTATAAACAAGTCAAGCCAAATTCCAGAAGAGCACTTGGGACATTTATATATAGATAGACACATCTTAATTAAAATGTTCAAATGTGACAGATGTTCTAGGAGTTTTGCATTCACTACCTCAGATAATCTTACAACAACACTGTGGTAGGTATCCTCAACTCATTTCACAGCTCTGCAAAGAGAATTTAAAAAATTAACAAAAGCAGTCCACCATTCATGAGGCATGGAGACTTACCCTGAAACTAATGTGAAGAGAACTAGCATTCTAGATTTGATGTTAAAGCATGCAGTTTTTAACAGTTTGTGAAATTGCTATTTCAGTTGTAAGTTGTTTTGAACTTAGAAATCCAAAAATCTTCCAGGAATAAAAGAGAAACAAAGGCAAAAGAGCAGTCTCTGGGTGTGATGATGAACAGTCTCCATCATCAATGAGAAAGCTTTCAATGGAGAGGTGGAACCAAAGGTGGTACTTGTCCAAAACCTTCACAGGCTTTCGATGTTACTGTGCGCTAGTTACTTCCTTAACTGGATGCTTCCACATCTGTCCACCAAGAGGAAAGGAAGATACACAGACCTGTTTTCTTAAAGAATTAAGCTTACCTGTGCCACCTAAGAAACAGGCAATAACTTTAGGTGTCATTGCCATTACTTATATTCAAAAGCTTATATGAGTTTTGGAATTTCTAGGTCAGGCAGAATAAGAGCAAGGTGATGTCGGCAGTGGTCTTCTGGCAAGGTATGCTTGGTTATGAGGAGATGGGAAAACAGATAACAACATATAGTAATATTTCATTTTTCACTCATTTTTTTGAGACTAGCTCTTGGAATTTAGATCATACTGGCCTTGAAATCCAGTACCTCCTGCCTTAGCATCCCTAGTCTGTCACTATGTCTGGATAATATTTTAAGCTATTACACTTCATGTGTCTATGATACATGTGAGTATAGGCACACACAGTCCACAGCTTGTGTGAAGGTCAGATGGCACCTTTGGGTACTTGCCCAACTTGTTTCTAGGCAAGGTGCCTTGTTTTTGCTTCACCACCATATTTTCATGCTAGGGTGCCTGTGAACTTTCAGGAATTCTCCTGTCTCCACTTCTCTCAATGGAAGCACGATGGGATTGTGGGTGTTGTCTGTAGCACCTGGCTAAGCAGGTCCTCAAGCCTTCACCATCTCCTCAACCCTGTGTTTTTATACTTCTAAAGGAATGAGTTTTGACTATATTATTCCAGTCAACTTTCAGGTCAAGATTACTGTGCCTCAGTCTCCCAAGCACATAGGGGTACAGGGATGTGCCACCATATATGGCTGGATCATTTTTGAAGATATAATGGCCTTTGCATGAATATGTATGTGTGTGTTCTTGTTTGGGTGAGGAGGGCATGCACTTGCATGTATGTGCTATGAAGGTCAGAAGACAATCTCCAGCTTCACTCCTTAGGCATTCTTCTACCTTTTTTGGGACAAGGTCTCTCATTGGCCTGGAACTCACCAAGTAGACTAAAATAATTGACCAGCAAAATCAGGGATCCACTTGACTCTGCTTCCCCAAAGTTGCAATTAAATACAAGCCCTATAACCCTCAATAAAACTTTCTTTCCATCTTTTCTATTACTGTTGTCCTTGGGTTCAAACTACTAGTCTAATACTCATTAGAGTATATCTCTTATTCTAAAATTTAACAAGAATCTATATGTAAATTACATTCAATTATGAAAATAGTAATGGAAAACAAATATTTCAGATGTAGTTCTATTTTCTGTTTTTGAGGAACTGCTATACTGTTGTAGTCAGCTTTCTAGTTGCTGCACAGAAAGAACCCAAGCAAAGCAGCTTGTGGAGGAATGGGTTTATTTGGCTTACAGACTCAAGGGGAGACTCCATGCTGGAAGGGAAAATGATGGCATGATCAGAAGAGTGGACATTACCTCCGCCACAGCACTGCAATCAATGGCAGGAAGGTGTGCCAACCACTGGCAAGGGGATGCTGGCTTTTAACCCCATAAACCAGCCCCCAACAACACAGCTCCAGCAGGGCTGTAAAATTCAAACTGCCATCAGCTGAGGATCTGTCAGAACACATTCATTTTTTTTTGTGGGGGACACTTGGATCAAACCATGACATATACCAATGTCCAATATGGTGCAGTAACTTTCTAAAATACACTAATAATAACAAGAACAACAATAGTGATTCTAATTTACACAAAAATATTTTTACTATTTTCTGGACATTCATTAATAATATTGGATTTAGTCACATTGGCAAGGTTTTACATGTAAAATAATTTTATATTATTTGTCACAAATTTCAAAGCATCACTCATATTAAAATTATATATATATATATATATATATATATATATATATATATATATATATATACATCACCATAATTATATCACTTCCTCAAAATATGAAACAGCTTTCACCTCTTTATCTTCATTAAAATCCTTCAGAAACAGTTGGGTAGGTAATAGGGCGAGACAAATATAGCATCCATATTGACACATCAGATGTGAAAAGGGCACTGGGGGAAAGAAAAATATTAAAATGATTTTGAGGCTTTTATATTTGTCAATTTAGTTCATAGGGAAACTGTTCCGCAGTTTATTTTATACTTAATAACAGCATTCATAATTGAGAGATGGGTTTATGCAATAAACAATACTAATAATAGAATTCTTTTTTACAAATGCATACCAAGCATGATGGTTAAGTTTATTGTCAACTTGATTTGTTTAATAATCTACAGTAATCTTGGGAGGGTCTCTGAGTTTGCCTATAGAAAAGATTGACAAAAGAAGGAGGTCCATCCTCCAGAGTTGTCCTTCCCCCAGAAGGGGACTGGATACAAGGAAGCTTGGGGGGGAAGGGGAATTTTTCTGCCTTCCTTCCCCTGGCTGCTGGTGCTGGTTCGTGACTTTCTCTAGCATCCTGCTCTCCTACCCTTCTTGGACATTGGAACCCAGGTTCCTTGGCCTCACATCATGGACTGAAGAGCAGCCACTCCCCAGGGAGCCATCAGGCCTTCTGAGCTGGATTGGGACTGCTGAGGCATCCCGTCACGTGGATATCTAATCTAATCTAATCGCCATGATATTATATTCTGAGCAAAAATACTATGTGATTAGATTTATTTCAAGTTGAATACCAGGCATAATTAGAAGTGGCAAGAAAGTTACTTTCAGCAAAATGTAAAGATGCTTTCTAAGATACTAGCAATTGTCTATTTCTGGCTCTTGAAGTTTTAAAAACTGAGAACTTGTTAACCATTTTTACTAAATAAAACCTTTGATTTTACATGTCACTTCTGGAGAATAGTTCACACCTATGCTTTTCTGAAACTCTGAAACAACATAGCATGAAAGGTGCTCTTTATATAACTTGCAGTTTTCTCAAGTTAAATGAATGTAAAGGGTCTGAAGAGATGGTTTAATGGGTGTGTAAGCATGTAATAACCAATTGCAATGACACGAGTTCAGATTCCCTGAACTCACATAAAACCAGATGTAACAAGAACATTTGTAATCCTTGCCCTCCTATGGTAAGATGGGAGGTGGAAACGGGAGAATTTCCAGAAAATCACAGGTCCTGCTAACCTGGCATATGCAGCAATGAATAAGAGACCTTCCTGCCTTAAAAATGGTGGAAGGTGAAAACTGAAATTCAAGGTTGTCCTCTAAGCTCCACACATACAAACAAAAGCAACCACAAAGTGTCTGGAAGAATAGCATGTCTATGACATTACTTTTGCCTAAATGAAAAGATAAATTAAAAATTTAACTGATATATCAAGTAAATTATTTAATGTGGCATCATAAGGTCTGAGAAAAATAAGCAAATGAAAAAAAGCAAATACAAGATTAGTAGGTAGAATGAAATAATAAAAATTAAGAAAGAAATGAATGAAATATAAAGAATACAAGGAATCACTGAACCAGATTGTTGGTTCTTTGAAAGATAAAAAAGGTATTCATATCCTTTGCAAACTAAGAGGGAAAAGATTGCCCAAATTAATAAAATTAGACTTGAAACATGGGATATTACAACAGACTTCAAAGAAATTCAAATTGTTGTTGGGATATACATTGGAAACCCATGTTCTACTAAGATAGAAAATCTAAAATGAATTTCTACATATATATGACCTACCAAAATCAAGCAAAGTGACTATAACAACTTAAATAGAGCTACCACAAGCAACAAGAATGAAATAATAAATTCTCCCAACTGAACAAAAAGCCTTGGGCCCAGATGGGTTCACAGCTGATTACAAGACATGAAAAAGAACAAACACCAATGCTCCTCCAACTATTGTACAAAATCCAAAGGGAAAGAACATTCAGTTTAGAAAGCCAGTTTGCCTTAAAAGTCCAAAAATGACATAACAACCCAAAAATATTAGGACAATCTACCTGAGGAACAATTACACCATGGTTATCATATTTAAACCACCACATTCAGTCCTGGGATCCCATAGACTCATGATTATCTCTTGATACAAAACGAATTCAAACTTCAAACTTCAACGATTTCCAACTCTTTACTAGTCTCAGCACTGTTCAAAAATCCAAAGTGTCCTCTGGGACTCTTAACTGTGTGCCCCATAAAATCAAAACACCAAATACATACTTCTGCAACACAGTAGCATAGAGCAAATGGAGAAACGAGGACACAGCAATAAAAACTGGACTGATGCAAAACTGAATACACGAAGTTCAAGTACCAAATCCTGCATCCTCATGCCAGGCCCTCTAGGTCTCATGATAAATTCCTCTGGGTTCTAAGAGCTTTTGTCAACAACACCTGCTCAACTGTGCCCTTTGTGGTTCCGGCAGACTTTACCCCAGCCAGCAGCTTCCATTGGTGGCCAGAAGGGAAGCTGCTGGTATTTCTGGTTATCTCCAAAATCCTAGGGTACAGCCCTTGTATCTTCAAAATCCTTGAGTCTCCACTTCAAATTGTGATTCTTCTTCACAGATCCATACAATAACCACAGAGGGGATCCATACACAGAATTTGACACTGTCTCCTATTGTCCATTCTCAGCGACTCCTAGAACCACTGGGAACACTGAATGACCTTCAGTGTCCTACATTAGTAGTACAACCTAAACCAGCAATCCTCCTTTTGTCCCTATTCAGAGCAGCTTGCCTCTCCTCAGTGGTGGTGATCTCTAAAACATTTACATCTGAAACAACTGAAACCAGATCACATTTCATTCGATCCCTCACTTTATATCTTTCATGTCCTTCTCCTTTGTTCTATTCTCTGCCAAACACACCGGTTGATTCCTTTTAAAAAAAACTTTATTATCCAAAATTAGATGCATTGTATGAGAAAATATTGTGTTGGTTTTACCATTTCCCTTCTCCCTGTCTCCACTACACTGGATACCCTCCTCAGTGGGCATACTGAATCAATCCATGTGGTAAGGGGTTATGGACAGCACAGGAGGCAGCCAGCTTGCCCCCCCCCCACTTTATGTATTATTGATGAGGGTGGCAGGGTCTCTGGATATTCTCTCCCACCATGGCTCTTACAATCTTTCTACCCCCTCTTACACTCAGTTCCCTGAGTTACTGATTTTTAAATTCCACTTTGCTCTCAATTCTCAGGACATGAGCTGAATGCAGTCAGAATACCATGCTTATGACTTCTAACCCAGTTCCTTATAAACCATTTCTTCCCTTTAAAACATTCATAAATTAAGCCTTTGCAGTCTGTACATGTCTCTGCATTAAGATCTTTCAATTTCTCACCAGAATGAACCATTAAAATCTGTTTCTCTAGGTCCAAGTTCCAAATTAATCTATATGCCTCCCACAAACCACTTCCAAAGACCCAATCTATGTGGCTCAGCTCCCTGCATCATTGACTCTACCTCTCTTGTCAATATTGTAGTAGTTACCTTCTCAATTGCTGGGGGGGGGAAACACCCAATAAAAAACAGCTTATAGACGAAATGGGTTTATTTCTGCTTATAGTTTTGAGGAGCAATTTCATCATGATGGTGAAAGCCTAGCTGAGCAGATAGCTGAGTGTGACATCCTGTAGCATCAGCTAGGAGGGAAGCATCCAAAGAGAGCTAACCCTAACCTAGCACATGCAAAAAGGTTGGACTGAAATGTCCCAGGGTCCACCAGCAATGGCACACCTCACCCAGCAAGGCTCCACTGGCCAAAGGCTCCACTCTCTGGTGATTAAATATGATATGAAGATTTTTTACTCTATATCAGTTTAAATGCTTAAAAGTGTGGCTTAGTGATAGAGTTTTTGTCTTAAATATGCAAGGCCCTGGATTCAATCTGTGGTTCCACCAAAGTAAAACACAAAAACGAAGCAAAAAAAAAAAAAACCCATAGAATTTTTAAATATATGAATGCTTACAGTTTTACAAATAGTGTGTCTTTCGCTGCATCTATCATAAGTGACACTTTCTAATAATACAGAAATAAAAATTTGCTTTATTATAAATGATTTTTGCAAAAGAATAAGATATTAAAATTTGTGAAAAACATTAAAATAACTTTATTCACAATATATAGGCACATTTTTTCATTGAAAATATTTTTAATGTATTTGTGCCTAACATATATTGTTGTTTGAAACACTTCTAGTAATGGTATTGAGTTTATAGTAAGTCAATAGAAATTCATTGAGCTCATTATATTTTGAGCATCCCATCTATTTACTGAAAAATAATTATAATTAAATAGGTAATAATTGCTTACTAGAAGGTGTACTGATACATATGTGATAATTACCAGTCACTGCACAGCAATAAACAATAATTGCATGTAAATAAAGTTCTTCCTTCTCAGTGTTTGTTTCATAAGATTGAAGACTTTTCAGTTTCTCAGATTAAGTAGATCTTTAGTTTAAAAATCACTTCTGCAATTTTTGTCTGCATGTCTCTGTATCGTATCTTCACTTTCCACAGGATAAATGCTGCCTTAGGATTTTCAGCATGTTCATAAAGAGTCTAAACATAGGCATTAAATTTGTGCTTGCACAGTATGCATGCTTGCAAATTCCACATATAAGTCATTGAAGTTTGGAGATGATGTGGTAAATTGGTACCTCATGAGAGACCAGAGAGGAACCTTTATCTGAAAAGTACAGTAAATCACATTTTTGATATAAGTAGCTCTTAATACAGTCACATCTCTAATTATTGCCTGCCTGTCTGCCTACCTAGAGATAAAAATTATCTAGGTCAGTATAAATTATTTGTTGTGGGAGAGAAAACTGCAACACAACATCTACCATTACAAAGGAAGGCAGAAGACAGGAAGGAAAACAAAAATTAAAAGAATAAACAAAAAGAACCATTATTCATAATAAAATTTTTGTTTAGCTAGGATATTTAAAAGAAAATCTCCTTATTTCAAGAACACCAAAATGTAAAGCACACTTTAAAATTTGTGGTTTGACTAATAATGCCTTCAATAAAAGAAAAAAAATATGTATGTAGATGATTTCTGAAATTTAAGGCCAAGCACCTCAAATCATGCTGACTTCTTGGCATACTAAACATGAATTCTAAGAACACAGAGAATTTGGCATTGCAACAGAAATCAATTCTTGCTTATTCATAGTGATTACAAATCTAAATTTTAAGGCTAAGATTCAGAATTGCAGGTCAGTAGCTTTGAGCACTAAACTGTTCATTCTATTTTCTCTTATACTGGTTTTTCCTAGCAGGAGTTTGGTAGAAGATAATAAATAATAAAATTTACAAACTCCTTAAAAAGTTTATGATTTGAGATCACAGGATAATAATCATGAACTTAATCACACTCACACAGAAATTATGTGTTCTGAACAAAAAGGAAACATACCTAGTATTTTATTTTTATGTACAACAAGCATTTAAATCAAGTACTATTTGGAAGCCCAACTTTAAGAAGAGAAAAATAAGTCCTAGAAAGGTAAGTTAGGTAGTAGAAAAACATTCAGATATTAAGTTGCCAAGTTAATGTTCAAACCCAAAGTCAGTTTAGAATTGAATAAATTAATTTATAATTCTGATTCTTGCAAAAAAATTGAGTATTTTCTACATTCATAAAGTCATAGCATTTGGGAAGTTAACCAGAATATCAACTACTATAATCTCTTTCTAGAGTATAATGCTTCAATTATTCTTCATTAATTGATGCATTAACCAAAGGACAGAGTACAAAAATTCCCTTCTAGGACTCTTTATGCCTCAAATAAATTTACACATATTTGGAATTTGACAAAACTCAAACTCAAGTGGCCCCAGCAATTTTTATAAATTTATTATTTAAAGAGTGTATATTTCTAATCAAATAAAATCTTCACTTGTCTACTCCAACTCTTCAAAATTGTTCTAAGGACCATGTGCTGCTCCAGTATATTTGTAATAATTCTTTGAAAAAATAAAAGTATTGACTTTTTAAAAAAAATCTGAAATAACAGGGACAGTTGATTTAAATGTCCTCATGCACAAAGTCAAAATGCTTATATTATGACTACATGTATTCAATTAGTTACATGTTACTCTTAATTTACTAAGCACTAATAAATCTGTAAATAATCTCCATTATTAATTTAATACTTATCATATCTGTGGTAGTGTGAATGGTTGTCCCCCAATAGATTCAAAAGTTTATTAAAGCTTGTGAATTGTCTCCAGACTTCAGGCTGGAAGAGGTGTCACTTTGGCCAGGCCTAATAGGCTTCAGCCCTAAGGAATTTCAAAGATGAATGTGGAATTTCAGTAATAAAAATGTAAAGAGCAGTCTGAGCTGAAGTCTGGCAGTCCAGCTCTGTTTGTGAGAGTTTGGAGTGTGCTTGCTTTTGGAGGTGCTGGCTCTGTCTCTCTCTATCTCTCTCTGTCTCTCTCTGTCTCTCTGTGTGTCTATCTCTGTCTCTCTGTCTCTCTATCTCTCTCTCCCTCTCCCTCTCTCTCTTCCTGCTTGGATCTGTTACTTTAATAAATACTTTCCTCCCAAAACTGTGCCTGGTATGGAGATTCATCCCAGTGGTGTGAGGCTATGACAGATCTGGTACCAGAAATGGGGTGATATAGCTGAGATGAATCTGACCATGTGGATTTTGCTTTTATGGAACTTGTGTGCTGGAGGAATGGACATGGACTTGGTATTTGCAAAAGAATATGCCTTCCAGAGTTGTAAGCCATGTTTTATGGGCTATTCTGGTGAGAATTTGGAAATGCTAAATGCAGAGAGAATTGCATTTGGAGGCTTGGTTTATGAACTTTCTAAGGGGAAGGAGAGACTGCAGAAAACTTTAATAGAACTCAGTACCTATACCAAGGGGTGGATGTGTCCTATGGCCCATGCCCAGAGAGTTTGCCTAAGGTTAAATTTAAGGAATGGACTGTTGTGCTTGGCTATGGATATGGAATTGAGAATTTAAGATTTATAGTTGGAAAAACTTCAAAGCAAGTTTAACTTACTGGCACAGAGACTGGCTTTGGATTATGGCCCAACTGCTTTACCTTAAAACAATGGAGAGATACCTGAGGTGTTTCCACCCAGGAAGGACTGAATGATGGATTGTGCAAATTCTTTTAAAAGGAAATATCTGAAAATGAAGGAATCTTCTCTTCAAGGTCATGGTTCATTTTGTTCCTGGATTAACAACATGGCTGTGTCCTGCATACCTGGTATTGCTTTGGAAGCATGAGATTGTGTTAGTCTGAGCTCTTCAAGCATTTTCACTAATATATTTCAACACAATACATTCTGACAGTGAATTTAAACCAATTCATCTTTTCCTATTTAGTTACCCTGATCTCCTGCTAATAATGTTCTTCTGTGACTAAAAATGTGATTTGTGTGTTATGTAAACACAGTTTTCCAAAGCCCATTAGGCCAAACTTGAGAAAATTCTTTTCTTCAGTTGTGTAGTAGTTTACATTCATATGTTTTCAGTAGTTTTCCTTATGTGCTAGCAGTGAAAGGGGCACAGAGAAAACAGTAGATGTCATCAGAGCCTTCACACACCTTACCATCTACTAGGAAATGTAAATAATATGTAAGTTAACACATAACTAAAGAAATGATATTTTGTGACAGGTGCTCAATGCTTAAAGAGAATAGGTGTTGTTGCTTTAATTAGTACAGTGTATCAGCTAGTCTCCAGAGGTGTGCATCCTTCCTTTCCTCTTGTTCTATCAGTACTGGGCTCTGACCTTCTAGAGCTCTTTCCCTCACTGCTTGGATTGGTTCTAACAATTAATTTACTCAACAAAATTCAGGGAAAATGATATGGCATGATGTACATGCTAAAATTATATGGAGTCTCATAGATACTTTTTATGAGAGAGAGAGAGAGAAAGAGAGAGAGAGAGAGAGAGAGAGAGAGAGAGAGAGAGAGAGAGAGAGAGCTTCATGGCCTCTTGCTACTACAAACAAATTTGATATGCATGCACCACAATGTGCATCTAGCTTTATGTGGGTCCTGGAGAATTGAACATGGGCATCAGGTTTTTCAAGCAAGATCCTTTAACAGCTGAGCCATCTCCCTAGCCATCATTGTAATATTTTTACTTGCGCCTACTATCATCCTTCCATTACAGGGAGTCAGTCCACCTGAGCTCATAGCAAACAGTAAGCATTGACTTCTGGCCACATGAGTAAAGCATATTAGAAGCCCAGTTTGCTTAGCCTTCAGGTGACTATAGTTCCATTTGCCATCTTAATATAATTACAGATATGCCTTAAATGAAAACATTCATATAAGCCCAGTTAACAGAGAACCATGAGTCTACAGCTTTCCTATGCATTTTCTTTTTTTTTTTTTTTTCTGGTACTTTTCTTGTAGTTTTCTGAATCTCCTATCCATTGTAGATCATATTTCCTGCTTTAACAGCTCAAAATCTGTACCTATATGTGTAAGGGATCCAATGCAAGCTTGGTGTTAGCAAATTGTAGAACTTGGCTTCTGTGACTCTTAGGGGAACTATATGTTCAATCTGGCTCAAGAAGCAATAGTTATTTTTAGGAACATAACCTTTTTGTCTCCCGTCTGTTGGCTGCTTTGGTTTATTCCTCACTTTAGCAATGTCTCATCTGATAGATTCTGGACTGTATTTTAACAGGTAGCTTTTCAAATCCCATAGGTTTTCTGTTTTTCAGAGTTTCAGTCAAGATTCTTGGTTGTTTCTCTCTGACTGGGTGTGAAAAATTACCATTTCTATCACTGCTACAGTTTCCATGTAAAGTGCTCCCATCATGTTCCAGCCACAGAATCTGCCATAAATATATAAGTGTCTTTCAAG
This sequence comes from Zapus hudsonius, assembly GCA_004024765.1. Classification (NCBI taxonomy): domain Eukaryota; kingdom Metazoa; phylum Chordata; class Mammalia; order Rodentia; family Dipodidae; genus Zapus; species Zapus hudsonius. Next base: position 13,965 of record PVHP010017469.1, on the reverse strand, counting down.
CCATGTCATAAAAATATTTAAGATTTTACTGGAATTATAGGAAAACTTAATAAATAATTATTAAGGATAGTCAAGCTGTTGGAATTATTCAGAATTATGCATTAAATATTTGAATCTACACACACAATAATGTTTCATGGTAAATCTGATATTAAAGTTTAATTGACATAAAATATTATTAAACATGGACACATTACTAAAGACATTATCTTTGTTTAATCACTCCAAATACATTAATATATACATTTCCTCATAGAACATTCTTAAGTAAAATGATTATAAATTTATATTAAAATCAACAAGACATAGTATGAATGCTATTTTATGTACACTAATTATCCATTTAATTGTTTTAGTCTTTTGATTTTTTATATGATATAAGGGTAAAACCAACTCATATGCAAACTCTACAAGAGCTTATGTTGGATTGGGAAGAGGAGTTGGTAAAGTATTTGTGATGCAAGCATGAAGACTTAATCTCAGATCAATAGCAGCAACATAAAGCCCAGCACACGAGAGGTACACACCAGCCTTCTGATGCTCTGTGGGGTCTCCAGAAGTCCACACAGGCCATCAGCCACTCTATGGACACAGCGCTGTGCCCAGTGGTCACCATGGGGCTGTGGTCATTCCAACTCCACCGATGAATTGCAGGCTAAAGGCTGATATTCCAGCAAGAGATGAACCACCCCAGGTGGATAATGTAGACCCCAAGTGAAGCACATGAGACAGTGGTGGGCAAAAAAGAGACCTATAACCACAGCCAATCAGTCATCCCAGGAAAAGTCAGTGAGACAGACTCCAATGACTTCCAACACAACTTAAATAGAAGCACAGAGACTCTTAAGGTCACAACAACAACAATAAAAGAGACTTAAAGCTAACCCTCCATGACTCAGGGACCTGAGTGGAAGAGGAGGAAAGATTGTAAGAGCCCTGGTGAAAGAGATTACCCAGAGATATTGGCCCTCTCAGCTACAATACATAAAAGGGGGCAACCTTGTTGCCTCCTGTGCTATCCATAACCCCTTACCACATGGATTGATCCAGTGTGCCCACCAAGGAGGATACCCACTGGATTGGGGACAGGGGGTATGGAAATGGGAATATAAGCACAATATTTACTCAATCATGTATCTAATTTTGGGCAATAAAGATAAAAATAAAGTCCAGCACAGTAGCACATGCCAATAGTCTCAACATTGGGAAGGTCAATACAAGAAGATCCTATGGCCTCACTGGCTATTTAGTCTAGCTGAATAAGTGAGCTCCAAATTCATTGGAAGATGCTGACTCAAAAGATAAGGGGGAGAGTGACTGAGGAAGACACTGAAAATTAACCTCTGGCCTCCGTATGTGCACACACACACACACACACACACACACACACACACACACACATCCCTGTAGATAAATTAGGCTGTCCCTTTATTACTGCTCAAATCCTAGATGTCCTATAAATATTGTAGATGAGAAAAATTTAATGTACATATTATTTTATGTAGATTTCATTTTACTTGTAATTGGAAAAACTCTATTCCAAATCTGGACTCTCCAAGAAACATATTTTTATAAAAAACTGCTACTATATTTCAATGGTCAACAGAATTAGTGTTAGAGGCTTTAAACTAGAATTATGAAGATATTTTCAAAATTTCTATATAGAGTTTTACATTTCTTTTTGACTTGCTAAATACAGCTCAAGGACTTAGCTTATAGAGTCAACTAAACCTGGGTTTAAAACCCTGGGTCTGTGGCTTAAGAAGAATCTATGAATTAATGTCTTCATGGATTAGTTAACTAAGTGGACACTATTGAACAAAAAGATATATTGTGGTAGTCAGCCACATGCCTCAGGGATGAATCTTCAAACCAGGCAGAAATTGGGGGAGGAAAGTATTTATTGAAACTACAGATTGAGGGGAAGTTCTGTAACAGCACAAGAGGCTGGCCTCTTTCACAGGTCAAAGCAGAGAGAGAAACCCATCAACAACACCATACACAGGAACAGCAAACAGGCAGAAGTGGCAAATACACAAGGAGAGAATTTCTTCCCCTTTATATAGGCTTAGGGTGGGGTCTTGCAACCCTATCCCAGACTTAATGGCTTCCTGAGTCTCTGGAATTTCCTTCCTCATGGCCCACACAGGAAAGGATTTTTACTTCCAGCTTCTTTGAGCTTCTTTACATCCTGCCCCTTGCTGAGAGGCTGCCTTCCTGTGAATATCCTCAAAGACCCACCCAAGATAATTAAAAAGATACAATCTGACAAAAAAAAACCTAGTCATCACATATATGTAACATATTTACATTTTTATATGACAAAAGTTGAGCATTAAGTAAATGGCAGCCTTTATTATTATAAAATGGCCATCTTGTTAAATAGAATTAATGATGGGAAGTAATTTCCATAATACAATGAATTATAAAAAATGTTTCATTTGAAGCTGGCATTTTCAGGATATGCCATTATCTCCTCTATTTAAATTCACTCTTCCTTGGAAAGTTTATCAAGCTCATCTAAGGCAAATATGAATTCATTACACTTTTAAGTATTTGTATAATTATATGCTTCAAAGAAAGGATAGTCCTTTCTTTGAAGTCTTTCATTGTCTGTTATTAGTTTTGCTATTCTAATTCTTTCTTTGCAAACATGAAATTGTTAAGTCCTAATACCAACCAGGCCTGAGAACATGACCACTGATAACTAAATGGTAATTGGTACCAAGTTAGATAAAAGAATGCTAAGTCATTAAAACAGAACAAATACAGGTCAAATGGATTACATAAAGTTAGAACTTATTTATAAACTTAAAATATAAAATTACATTGTTTAACTATTGGAAAACCAAAAAATAAATAAATAAATTCCACTTAAAATTGAAAACTTGCAGATTTTTTTTTTTAAAGGACCAAACACACAACCTGAATAAATTCAGAGGAATCATAGGGTTACTACAAAGGGCATGGCTGAGACCAAAGGGACTTCTATAATTCAAATGTTAATGAGAGTAGGTCACAGTATAATTATGTCACCTCACAATCTAATGCCTAAAATGTTTAGTCATTTCCACTTGAGGGGTGATTTTGTCATTAACACTTGCAACTTGAAATCCATTTGCTAATCCTGACAAAGATGTTTTTCTTAACTTTTTTCTCCTTTTCCTTGAAAAATATGCTCTTACAAAGTGACATTTCAGATGTCAATGAATTAAAAAAAATAGAGTATTTCCTGTTTAAAAGGCATTTTTATCTGTAAACTATTCTCTCTCTCTTTTGCTTTCTTTACTCATCCATCTTTGTCCAACAATTTAACAAATTATTCTGGCGTCTGCTTAATTCCAGAGTAGATTCATTTTGACATAATCATGAGTAAAACCTTTAATAATACCAAGAATGCTAATGTCACTGGTGAGCACAGAGTCTGCTGTGACAGCGCTTGGTTTCCTTGAAAATACAGTGTAAAAACAGGGTGGGAGAGATGGGTCAAATAGTCAATTGCTTGTCATACAACCAGAGGACCCACTTAATGCCCGGCGATGGGAGGCAGACACAAAGGAATTCTGCACTTGCTATTGAGGTAGTCGCACAGGCACATACACACATATGCATGCATACCTGTGCTCTTGTGTGTGCCCATATACTTAGGAACATGCAACCACACATGCACGTACATTCCTCACACATAAACATGCAAAAAAATAATTTTAATATGGATTCCAAAAACCATGACAAGGCAATTTTTTGAGTTAGGGAGAAGAGTCCTCAATGTACATTGAAAAGTATCAAAGGAGATAAAAGCAGGGGAGATAGAAAGTTCTAGTTTATGAGCTCAAGTGAAACTATTTGATCTGGAGGATACTGGAAAAGGAAAAAGAATTGGAAGAAAAAAAGTTAGAAAAAATATTTGTTTCTTGTAGTCATTATTGAAAGAACATAAAATTGTCTCCCTCTCAGAGTGACATGGTCCTGTTAGAGCATGTTCACTATTTTCGACCAACTGAGAGGGACATAGTTAACCTTCTTATGATTTGATTTAATCTTGTAGTCAGCTAAGAGTTTCTCTGTGCAGCCTAGAACTTGGATGTGCAGAAAATAGAAAGGAATAATCATTGTTTATTGCTCTCTGATTGCCTTTATTTTTAGTTTGCCTTTTAGTTTTGTAAGTTTTAGGCCAAGAAGAAGCTAATAACCTTTAGCTTTGTGGCCTGTAAGGAATGATTAACAACATTATGATGGGTTGATTTAGCTGTCCACATAAATTTATGTGCTCCAAGTGCTTGATCCCCAAGTGATGGCAATTTTTGAATTGGAACTTTGTAAGTGTGCTCTAGGAACGGCCCTATGGGTATTATAGCCGGCTTCCATTTGCCAGTGTTTGGCACACTCTCCTGTTGATGTTGTCCACCTGATGTTGACCAGGAGGTGACATTCAGCCTCTGTTCATGCCATTGTTTTCCCTACCATCATGGAGCTTCCCCTCCAGTCTGTAAACCAAAATAAACCCATGCTTCCACAAGCTGCTTTTGGTCAGATTTTTGCTGCCAGCAATGAGAAAGCTGATTGCAACAAGCATCTAATACTACTTATTTGCTTTTTATACTTGCTGGTGTTGGGCCCCTGCAAAGCCTCTGTGATTGCTCTTGTGTAACTTAGCAATGAGCTGTGAGCAGTCTGCATCTTGTTGACTTGTTAAGAGGTTCACAATAGAAGGTCAAATTTGAAAATGAGTTACAAGAAGCTTGAAGATTTTAATCATAGAACCTAAAGTCTTCTATAAAAAAGAAGACAATTTGTTCACTATGTGCCAAGATATTACTGATCACCAACCATGCTATTATCTAACTGGAAGCTCACCTGTCCGTATTCATTGTTCTCTAGTGACTCTTGAGAAGTAAACACAGAGGAGCCTCTCTTTTGCCTAACATCACTCATCACTAAGAGTTTGATAACTTCTCATCACTGGAAATTCTGCCTATCTCTATGAAGCTCAGATGATAAGCCTGTTCAGATGTCACTCTACGCTTACATTCTGCGATTTTCATCATGAAAATCACAGGAAGATTAATTGAATGCTTAAATTGTAGTATATAATAATATAACAAAATCTCACTTTAAGAAATAGGGTAATGTCAATGCCAACATGGGAACAATTTTTTTGTTAATGTAATTAATCAATTTTCTCAGGTTGTTCTATTTGTGTTCATTTTCAAGCCAATTAATAATCTCCCCTTGTCAAGTTAACATGTTCCTCGAGTAAGATTTTTTGCATTGTTCTTTGTGCCAGTGAAGTGAGTTAATCCTCTTTGTATAAACTGGTTTAATAAAACTGAGCTTATTTATATCAGATATAATAAAGGTAAAGATTTTTTTAATCAAATATAAGCTTAATAGTGTTTACTAAGCACTTAAGAATCAGACACTTTAAAAAAGCTAAAAATAAAATGTTATATGCATGGTTTGCAACTTCAAGATACTTATAGAAGAGAGCACACATAGGTGTGGAAATCATGGGTGTGAGTGTGATGGTTGTTAACCATTGCCAACTTCACTAGTTGAGAATGACCTAGGAGACACTCCTTCGAGTAGATCTGTGCAGACATTTCCAAGGGAGCATCACTGAGAAGAGAAGACATACCCCATATGTAGGTGGCACTATCCCTAGGGCTGGGGTCCTAGACTGAGTATAACAGTTGAAAGCAAGCTAAGCATTGCATTCATCTCTTTCTCTGCTCTCAGAATATGGATGCAATGTGACGAGCTGCCTCATACTCCTGTCATCTCAGCTAGAGCTGTCCTCACTGCCACACCTTCCCTGCCATGCTGGAATCTATCCTGAAATATGAACCAAAATAAACCCTTCTTTAAGTTGCTTTGGTCAGGCGCTTTGTAACAGCAACAGCAGCAACAACAGCAAAACCTATACACTGTATCACAGATATGCTGATGAGCATAAAATAAAGTTCTTAAAATGATACTTTTGAAGTCTTTGCTCAACTAGTCCCTACCTGTGAAGCCTTTCATAAAATGAGATATTTTCAATCTGTGAAATACCTACCAGTACAATCCATACAATTGATGGAAGAATGAAGCAAAACGAGTATTAAATGTTTGGCATTTTTCTCCTAGAAAATTATTACTACTGAAGCAGAATATTAAATATCCTTGCCTTTTGTCAACCTGTTCAAAGATGAGAGTAAGCCAGTGGCAAAATGTGATTGATTTTGGACACCCTGGCATAAATTCAACCATCTATAGTAAAGGGACATAAGGCAACATAATTACCCTGTGCCTCTAAATATAGTACTTAATTTTAACACCACGATGAGAAAAATGTGCATATGAGTGTACATGTAAATATTCATAGCTATAAATGCTATCAGACCCATACCTGTCATTGATACATCCTCAGCATAGATTGTATATGAACATTATTTATTTCTATGCAACAAGAAGATTGTTTATTGGAGGGGACTCTGTGAGTCAGGAACTTCAGGTGGTAATCTATAGAGCAGCAGCATTATCCATGTGCATTTTGGAAATTCAAACTCCTGGAACATGCCCAAGTCAACAAAACAGAAGAAATCTGGGGATAGTGCCCAGAATTCTCTCTTATATCAAACATTTTTTTTTTACCTTTTATGCACATTTATGGTTGATAATAACAAGTCTTGGGAACACAACTATAAACTATCCTGGCTTGTTTTCTCCTGTAAGTGCTGTTTCCTTTCCAACTTTTTAAAATAGTAAAGCAGTTTAATAATTCACAGAAATTTTACAATCAAATTTCTCAAGGGAGTACAAGCTATTTATAGTAATAAGTAATGTATAATATATAGTCAACAAGGAATAGTTACATCATTCAAGTTACTTTGGAAGTCTCACAAATTAATTACAAACCAAATTAACTTGAAATCCAGAATTTAATCAATCATTGTTTTCATCACTAAACACTTCTACAGTGTATAGGAAACATTATAAGTATTAGAAGCATAATTCTGAGATTTGAGTAATAAATAAAGGAGAGAACATGGGTACATTAATATTGGAATGGAAGAAAATCAGTAAAATATTAGAAGCTGAAAACTTTACGGTAAAGAGTTCAAATTTATGTCCTGAAATAGGATCTGGTTTAAGATGCTGAAAAGCACAGGGCTGGAGAGATGGCTCAGTGGTTAAGGCCCTTGCCTCCAGTGCCTAAAGCCCCCAGTTCAATTCCCCAGGACCCACATAAGCCAGATCCACAAGGTGGTGGCCCTGATGCGCTCTCTCTCTCTCTCTCTCTCTCTCTCTCTCTCTGTATCTCTCTGCTTGAAAATGAATAAATAAAATGTTAAAAAAAACACTACAACAAAGAACTTAAAAGAATATCATTTGTGATTAGAAACAGATCAGTAGTCAAAGGCACTTGCTTGAAAAGCCTGTTGGCCTGGGTTCAATTCCCTTGACAGTCATGTAAAGCCAGACAGCCATTCACTTGCAACAGCAAGATACTCTGGCACATGCATGCATATGTACATACACATATACACACAAATAAATATTTATATAAAGAGCATCATCTATACTTTCCATTGTAACTCATGTCACATGTAAATGATATTCACGATTACTAGAAGACCTGTTTGTTGAGTTGTGAAATTCCAATTATCACTGCAGGGTACATATATTCTCAGATATTGAATAAGTATTTACTTATTAAATGCACAATAATGTTTGTTAAAGTAGGTGTGTTAGGATCTCCTAGAGAAACTAAACCAAAGCATTTTTGGTATAATATTAGAGGGAATTTATTAGATTGGTTTACATGATCAGAGACTACATGCTAGAAAATGTCCATTTTCAGAGAGATCTGGGGAAACCAGCTCATTCCAACATATTGGATGCCTCAGAGGGAAAAGGGCCTGAGGCTAAAGGTCTGCAAACTCCATGGAGAGTAGCTGCTGTGGGTTTTCATTCAAAGACAGAAGAATCTGAAGTCAGATATACACTAGAAATGGATCAGCAAAAAATATACCCACTCAGGAGTAACCACAGTCATATGCACATGAGACCTTTCCCACACATGAGAGAGTGCCTTTGAAGGGACAATTTTCCTCTTTTCTGTGACCCACATGCTCTTTTCTCTAAAAATAGCCTCAGAGGCATACCAGAAATGTTCTTTACCTGTTTCCTAGCTATTTCTCACTCTGGACTAGTTGACAAGCAAAATTAACCACAATAGCCCATAGTATATTAAAAATTCCCTTTGAAAAGCATGTATGGTATTGTGTGTTCATGATTTTCAATGGATTTTCATTGGAGGTAACTCATTATGAGCAACACAACATTAGTTCTAGGGAGATGGTTTGTCACTAGGCATGGGGTCCTGTATTCAGATCCCCAGTACCCATGTGAAAATGTCAGCTGTGATGGGGCACATCAGTAATTCTAGTGCGGTAGAGATGGAAATACAGAATCCCTAGGGCTCACTGGCTAAAAGTTTAGCTAAAGTCGTGAGCCCTGGGTTTAACAAAATGCCCTGTTTCAAAAAGTAAGGTGAGAGTAATCAAGTAATACGCTGAATGTTGATCTGTGGCATCTACCCAAAGAGGCATACAAGTACACACACCAGAGCACACAAATATGCCAATATACATTTGAATACACATACACACAGGCATGCATACCATACACATGAAACAAAATGTAGCTGCTTGCCAAGAGCAAACAGCCTTGCTAGAATTTCTTCTTGAAGACCAGGAAATTAGTTGTACTGAAATAGATTATAAAAAAAGCAAACAAAAACAATGAATGAAAGAAGGATGGAGATGTAATGAGAAGAATGTTTCTTGCAATGTAGAAATGAAAAAGAAAAGGGTAGAATGATGGCATGAGCCTGCACCCCCAACATCAGCCCAGAGAGTTAGGTGCATCTGGTAAATAGAATGACCCAGTCACCTGAACTATACACCTTCTGTCCTGCATATCTGCCCTACAGTCAAAGGGATTAACTGACCTGACAGAAAACAGAACACTAACCAGAAACATATAGTAACATATTCTAGGTAGTGTTCTCTGTCTCTTTTTCTTATTTTTCTTTTTTTTAAATATTTTCATTTATTGGAAAGAGAATGAATGGGTATATGGCAACCTCTTACCACCATATACAAATTCCAGATACATGCACCCCTTTGTGCATCTGGTTTTATGTGGGTACTGAGGAATCAAATCTTGGCTGGCAGCATTTGCAAGTAAGCTCCTTTAACCACTGTACTACCCCTCATTTTTCTCTCTCACATACCCCTGATAAAAATACACAACATTAATTTATTAGTACATTCTATTACCTTGGTCTACTACACTGAATTTGTTCAGGTGAAATAGTTTTGTGGTAATAAATTACAATTAGATATTCAGGTCAGTTAATCTCTACCCATGCAATTGTGTTGATATTTTGTGTGAATAAGTGTTAAAACAAAGCTGAATGCAATTTCATCTTTTTATGAGTTGTCTCAATTTTTTTATTTGAGAATGATATGGTATATTACTCACATTATTGTCAATCTTATTTCCTGAATAATTGCCCTAAAGCAATTATTTAAACATTTCAATTTGAGGAAACCTATGAACTGTACATAAACTCCTGTTTTTAGCACACATTAACACACAGGAAGAAATTCTGATTGGTTGGCATCCTTCCAGCGTCTAAATCACTGAAGTTGGGGAGAGGGAGCATCATTATTCTGAATCCAGACCTGTGCAAAGTGGAGCTCAGCTCATCCAGAGAAAGACTCACAGAGAACACTGAATTAGAAAGGCTTTTCTGCATGCTAGCTTGTCTTTTGTTTTGTTCCCATTACCTCTCTTGGTGATGGTATTAAAAAATCCAACAACTACATTTAATTTTAACAGCATCTACAATCAGACATATAATACAAATACCTAAAACATGATTTGTTATGCTATATAATTGTGCCTATGGACACATGATTTTTGCACCTTTCCACTGACCTTAAATAACTAGTGTATCTTATAAAAGGTAGGCAGATGGGCTTAAAAGGCAAGACAGAATAATGTATGGAACATGTTAATTTTGTGTAAAATTAGAACAAATAACATATGAATATTCTCATATAATTGCAAAACAGAAACACTATAAAATAATCATAAATGATGACATATGGATTAAAAAAACAAGGCTCAAGTATGGAGATAAGCTTTCTCTCTATAATATGGTATTTCATTTTTTGAGGCATGGTCTCTCTATGTGGCTCAGAGTAGCTTTGAACTTTCAATCTTTTTCTTTTTAAAAATATTTTTATTTATTTGTAAGCAGAGAAGAAGAAAGATAGAGAGAGCAAGCATGCCAGGGCCTCCAATCTCCTTAAAGGAACTCCAGGTGCATGAACCACTTAGTACATCTGGCTTTACCTGGGTACTGAATAATCAAACCTGGGTTATTAGGCTTTGCAGAGAAGGATCTTAACAATTGAGCCATCTCTCCAGCCCAAACTTTCAATCTTTCTATCCTCCTGCCTCAACCACCTGAGTTAAGTTTTGACATTTAGAACAAGGAAATAATTTACATATAAAAGAAAATTAACTGGAAAATAACTGTAATCTCTAAACTTGAAATCAATTTTACATACCTAAACTACCCATCAAGATCATTGCATAATCATCATTAATATAACTTCAGATGATTTGAATTTTAATATTTAGAAGTATATGTAAAGTAGAATACAGTGTAATAGCACACAAAAAGGAACTAAACTGAAATTTTGCTCAATTTTAATTTTAAGTGATAAGATTGAATTATACTCATTTTTTGTGGTATTAGGGAAGGAACACAGGACCTGACACATGATAGTAAATTACACTACCATTGAGCTATATCCACAGCCCCTATCTGAAAAAAAGTAAATATTTAAAGATGTTATTTATGTTATATATTTAAATTATTCTAAAAATTCTGTTAATAATGAAATATTTACAATTCATATATTCATAAACATACTCTTCACTTTTCCTAGATAATTATATCAATAAAAACAGCCTTGCCATATCACTAATAGCCATGTATCATTTTGAAACACAAAACATCAGCCTATAAGCCAAAATACTCAAGAGATTGTTTTTAAAGTTTCACTGCAAACACAAATCAGACTCTAATGTATCACTGGATTTAGCCAATATGTCTCAAGATATCATCATATAGATCAGGAGTTTCACTTTTTTAAGTTTATCAGGCTGCTGTAAAGTGAGTTCTACTGCTGACTAAACACTTTCTCTATATATACACTAGTAAAACTTTAGACAGAAGATGTTATTATGATTTTTTTAAAGGCAAAGGTTTTAAAGATACTACAATTCTGAGGTTATTGTGTTTGGAATGAAGCACCTATATCTGTCAGGAAGAAAATATGCATGGTAAAGGAATGATGATATTTGTCGGTATTAAACAGTGTGAAATTATTTTCTTTAGTAATTTTCCTATAAAGAAATATAAAGAGTATATATTTATATTGTATATTTCTCCAATACAAATATGTTAGTGTATTTCATTTCTGATTTGTTCTGTTATTTGATACTTTACGGGTATATTGTAATGATTGGGTTTAACCTCCTTTTGGCGGTTCTTCAAAGAAGTTTTTATGTAGAATTACATACTGTGCTCAATAGGATAAAACTATGGTATCCTTTCAGCTCTTCTCAGCTTTAGTCACAACAGAGAATGAATCCTTAATGCTTTAACACAGCTTTTACATCCTCTACGCATCTATAAATATATTAAGAATATATATTTTTGCAACAATTGCCAGCAAAATAAATGAATAAAATTTATCAAGAGAATATAGTCATTTATTTTTGTAAAATCATTTTAATCAAATAATTTTAATGTGTATAGTTAAGTTGTCAGTAGTGGGTTTTTTGTGGGGGGGGTAGTGAGTTATCTATATTGAAGCATGCATGTGTGTTTACAGATGCACATGTCCCATGTTGATGAGGGCAGAAGTCACAACATGATGTCCATCATTTTCATCTGTCACTCATTTGCACGTTTCCTTGAAACAGGATCTCACTGAATCTGGGAATTCCATTCTTTTGTTAGACAAGCTGACTCACCAGCCACAGTGATGCTCTGGTCTCTGCTTGCCACAGGACTGGAAGTACAGGTGTGTGTAGCCATGTAAAGCTGTTTATGTAGAAGCTGGGGAATTGAACTCAGGGCTGGTGGTGTCCTCCCAGACCCTCATACTTGTACAGCAAGCACTCTGCCAAATCTCCAGCCCCTCAACTGAATTCCACTGTTGAAAATAGTTGGGGTTTTATCTTTCAGTGAACATTGAACAATTAATATAAAGTATCAATATCACCCCAACAATGTTATGTTTATAAGTAGAAAATAGATTGCATAAATAATGAAAGCAGCCCCCATCTACCCAAACATCATAAATAAATGGGAATACAACACAAACCATTAATATCTCCAAAACCATAATTTAAACTTTAAAGACATTGGACTCCTGGTACTACAAGGCAAATAGTAATATTTGTCATTTAAATATATTTCATCTTTAATATGAAAAGGATTTTTAACGTTAAAAAAGAATTAGCTTTTTCTCATCTAAGCACTTTCCTTTCTATGTCTCTTTGTACCCAACAATGCTGTTGTCTTCTTATGCTCATCTCATAGACCATGGCACTTGGTCTCATCACATTTCCTACTAAGGACAAAGTACAACAATGGTGGCACACTCTAAAATGGCCTGATTTAGCAAATAAAATACAAGATATTTAGTTATATTTAAATCTCACACAAAAATACATATCATTTTTATTTAAATGTCTCAAATCTTATAAAAAGCAACCAATTTCTATGAGTTTAAACTCAACTGGGTGCTCTGTATTTTTGCTGCCAACCTTACAGTAATGGTATGAGGTGACATTTATGGTTATGGGTTAAACCTTTAAAAGTGCACATTCTATTGACAAATGGACCCATAAGTTGTCTTTTGTCTGTTTGTTTTGACAAAACTGTTCTTTTTCAATGGTCAGGTACTTACAATTGCTAAATCTGTCTGGGGAGCTTCTGCTCTGAGAGAAGGCATACTATTCTGGGTCCCTTCTTTCCATTTTTCTAGTCTGTCATGCTGCTACCTTTTTCGTCTTCTCCTCATGAGTCTCTAGTTCACCATTGTCCAGCAGACGAGTCTTTCCAACCCCATGTAAATCTCTTTTTTAAAAGCAAGAAAATTTTAAAGGCCTTAGAATACTTCTCACATATAATTTTCTCAGGACCTTGTTGTATATGCATTCTTATTAAAAAATAATTAATTGAATAAAGGAGTCACAACACCCCTCTGAGTTTAGAACAACCATGGCCTAAAGCCTGTAGTGAAGGAATAAGTAGGTTAAAGTCAGATTGCATAACCATCCTTAAACAATATTCTTCTCTCTCTCTCTCTCTCTCTCTCTCTCTCTCTCTCTCTCTCTCTCTAACATCTTACATATAGTTGCATATAATTGAGAGAAGGTTTTTATTTATTTTTACGTGTGTGTGTACATGCATGCCAGGCATTATTCTTAGTGCTTGACATCCTTCCATAGTGACACACTTTTCCATAAATCTGGATTGCCCTCTCCTAAATCAGCTAATGTTCCCAGGTGATAACTACAAAAACAGTGGAAGTAATCAGATGATACGGATTCCATTTCCTATCAAAAAAACACCCTGTGTGTTTCCACTGTCAGCTACCTGCCTTTCAGGACAGTAGGAGGAATAGGACTGAATGACTTCCTTTCTATGTGTACAGATACAAAACATGATCACTCAACCTTATCAGGTTCTTTGTTAATTATAATTTCTTTTCCCCAAACTTTCACTCTCTCATGACCATTTGCCCAAACTACACACAAAACACACAAAACAAATATATATATATATATATATATATATATATATATATATATATATATATA
>PVHP010017468.1:0-35287 GCA_004024765.1 Zapus hudsonius | reverse complement strand
CTGTGGTGGCTCCTCTCTTGCTTTTTTTTTTTTATTGTCTATAATGAGTTACATTGTTTAGTGGGCCAACAATGAGTTGTTATCCCCAATTCCTCATTGCCCCCCTCCCCATCCCCAGTCAGCTGGATATCATCCTCTGTGGGCCGTCTGGATCAGTCTTTGTGGCAGGGGACCATGGATAGCCTAGTATTCAGCCAGGTTCTCCTGACCCAAGTGTGTTGTTACTGAGAGTTGCCATGCCTCTGATAATGTCCCCCACCACGGCTCTCACAATCTTTCTGCCCCCTCTTTTGCTCAGTTCCCTGAGTCGTGGTGAGTGAGTATTAAGGGTATTCTTAAGCTGATGTTGAAGTGTCCAGTATGCGTGTGTGTGTGTGTGTGTGTGCGTGCATGCATGCGTGCGTGCATGAACATGTGGGGTTTTATTTGTGTCATATGCACTTCCATACAAGGTTTTCCCTCTTTAGTTACACAAAGTGGTCTGGGAATATACCTTCAAAGTACTATGGAATATGTCTCTAGACTACAAGGACTGTGTTAGACATCTTTAGCTTGAAACAACAAAAATGTATTGGTTCATGACTGGATTGTGGGTCCTGGTACAGCCTTGGCATGTAGTTCTGGCTAGGGTCTCTGAGAAGGCTGGGATCTGGAATCATCCAAGTAGTCCTGAAGCCTGGCTAGGGGAAAGCTTGATCCCAAGCTCGCTCACATGGTCCTGGACGGTTGTCAGGAAAGTCACTTCAAAGATCAGCAGGCTTTAGAGCCTCAGTTATTGTCAGCTGAAGGTAACATTTTCTCCTGTGTGTTTCTTTCCATAGGACCAATTGTAACATGGCAGAGAAAGGAGGTCAGGGAAAGAAAAGGAAGGAAGGAAGAAAGCAAATAAGAAAGAGAAAGGGATCAGGGGAAGTTGTGGGAAGAAGGAAATGGAGAAAGAGAGGCAAACTAGGAGGGAAAGGAGGGAGGAGGAGGCAGAAAAATAAGAGACCAAGAGAGGGAGAGGATGAGAGATGAAGAAAGAGGGAAATACAGGCAAAGAGGTAAATTTTTGTGATCTAATCTCAGAAATACATCTTATTACTTCTATTGTCCTTGTGTTACAATAACCCAGTCATCAGGTTCAGCCCATTCTCAAATGGACAGGGTTGGGCATGAGTCTAGAGTGGAGTCATTCATCAGGGTCCATTCTAGAAGCTGACCACACCAGCCAGTCTTTAAATATCACCACAGGAAGTGGTGGTCAAAAGCATGTCTCATCGTCCAGGATTCTCTTGCATAAGAGATACTGAATTTCAGCTCACTGCAGCTCTGCAGCACAAAAGGTCACCTGTTACATCAGTCTTTAGGTGTGTCTTATACCCTCCAGATTGACAGCTATTTTACCCAACCACTCATTGAACGTGAGCTTGCATTTTCATTTTCTTCCCAGTCAAGTTCAGTGAGGAAACACTAAAGGTGTAATATTGGGGATGCTCCTCCCCATTTCTATGCTCTCCTACTTTTACTGTCTTATCATTTTAGTAGTTTGGAACATATTCTTTGAATTTTACATTTTTTAAATAGCTACCCATCATCTTGATTGAAATATAATATGAAATAAGATTATACTTGTAAAAATAAATAAATGAGTAATATCATTGCAACTTCCAAAACAATAATTCAGGTGTATTTGTGAGTTTTTTTTTTCAGTATTTTGGTGTTATTGAGAAACTCTCTGGTAGGAAACGGAATCAGGCATAGTTGTGATTGTCAAATGAATGCTTGAGCAGAGTTTTGTCAGGAATATGAACTGTATTTTTGAGCATTGCTAAATTGGGGTGTAACCAAAAGTTAAAAAAAACATGAATTTGACAACAAAAGCATGCCCATTTATAGCTAGAAAAATTGATAAATTGAACCTTATCAAAATTAAAGCTTTTTTACTTTGTGAAAGCTCATGCAAAGGGGCAAAAATGATAAGCTATGCAGCAGGAGGAAATATTTGCGGACTACCTTTATGACAAATGAGTGCTATTTAGAACATGTAAATAATTAACAAACTCAAGAGCAAAGCAAAAGAATAAGGAAATGCCCAAAATACATCAGCAGCCATTTCAATGAAGAGGGTTTAGAAGTTGGAAATAATCTCTTGAAAAGATTTTCTATCATTAGCCATTAGGATAGTGTAAATTAAAGACACAGTGAGCTATCACCACATACTTGCCAGAATGATTTAAAAAAATTAAAAAATAGCAAAGGAAGTATCCATTGCTGGGAGTGTACAATGGTCTAGCTCTGGAAAGCAGGGTGACAGGTCCAGATTCCATGGGCGCTGGAAACTGAGCTCTTATCAGCATTTATTCTTGAGAAATGTAAATTTCTGTTTACGAAAACCTCTATATAATTGTTCATAAGAACTTTATTCATAATAGTCACAGACTGGGAACAGTCCAGATGACCTTCAACAAGTAGAGAGTTAAACTGTGTATACAGAGCACGGAAAGCTACTCACCAATAAAAGAAATGAATTCTTGCTGCAGACAACAGCCTCAGTTACTCTCCATGGGATTATGCAATGTGGGAAAAAAATGATCAGTTCTGAAGACTATACATTACATGTCTTGGAATGAAGAAATTGTAGAAATGGACAACAGATTGGTGTTTTTCACAGACTGAAGATAGGGTGGGGAGGTGGAGACAGAGGTGGATGGGAGTTTCAAGAATAGCAGTGAGACTTCTGTGGTCCAGTATATCAATAATTCCCTTTATGGTTATCAGTTTTGTGTCTTCTTTTTAAGGATCTCTTCCCTTAAAGTCAGTAAGATGTTATTTTATAAAATCCTCATTGTTTACAATTGTCTACAATGGTCTACAGTGCATGGACTTGGCCATGTGGAGTGAGGTAGGGCTCAGGTTCAGGCTTTATCCATGTACATGTGTAACTGATTGTACCTATTTCGTTGAGAGCACCGCTTCTCTTAGCATAGTACAGTGACCACTGTATCATAAATCAAGTGATTAGGGATGGATGGATATATTTCTGAACTCCATTCTGCTTTTGACCTACTTTTGGAATGTTGGTTAATACTACATTTTTTTAAATTACTTGATTCTTAATGAAAAGCTTTGATATCTGTCCTAAAATAAAAGCCTCTAAATTTCTTTTCCTATTTCAAATCATATTGTTTTGAGTGTTTCTGGCCTATTACATTTTTATATAAACTTTAGATTAAATATATCTAATGTTCCAGCAGTCCTGCCAGACAGTTGATGAAGGATTATACATAGTTCAGCTTCAGATAAATCCACAGCTTTATAGTATTGACTCTTCTAGTTCCCAAATATGGAGTTATTTCTTCCTTTATGCATACATGTAAAATTCATTTCAGCAATTCTTGATAGTTTCAATGTAGAGGAATACATGCATATCTACATATATCCACATATACAGTTGTACACATATATATGCATGTGTACATTGCTGGATCTTATACTCTATCAAATCTCTTATAATTACTTAATTTGCATATAAATGTGTATGGCATGCATGTGTATATATGTTTGTATTTATGTATGTGTGTGAATGCATGTGTGTGCACATGTGTTGGATTCCAGAGATGTATATTGGATATCTTCCTCAATCACGCAACACCTTATTTTTTAAAAAAAATATTTTTATATATTGAAAGCAGAGACAGACAGACAGACAGACAGTCAGACAGGGAAGGGGTGCACCAGGGCCTCCAACCAATGCAAACAAACCCCAGATGCATGCACCACTTTGTGCATCTGACTTTACGTGGGTGCTGGGGAATCCAACCCAGGTCGATAGTCTTTGCAGGCAAGCACCATAACCATTGAGCATTCTCTCTATTCCCAATACATTATTGTTTGATACAAGTTCTCTTCTCTGAGTTTACTGATTCAACCAGACTAGTTAGCCAGCAAGACCCAGGGTGTTCTCCTCTCTCTACCTTCCCATATCCGATAGTAAATGCATGTGCTGTCTTATCTGGCTTTTGTTTAGGTGCTAAGGATCCAAAGTCAGGTCATTATGCTTGCACAGCAAGCACTTAACTGACTGAGCCATTTCCCCAGCCCCTAACGACTTAATATTTTTCATTATTGAAATATAACACAACACAATAAAGTGTGTTAATCTCATATGAATAGTCTCATGACTTTTCTATAAGTCTATATTCATACATCTAAATCTATTTATAAACACTGTTAATACACCATGTTATTTCATGCCACTTCTGAGTCAATTATCCTCCCCTAGAAGGGAGTATTATTTTGGTGCCTATTTCCATTAATTCAGTAAATGACACCTTTTACGTTTCATGTTGTCATTGTAGTTTATAAATATTAATATATGTAACCACTAAATTCACTTGTTAATTTTCAAATTAATCTGAGATCTTCTAGAATTTTCTAACTATAAAACTGCATTACTTCCTTCCTGATCTTTATATCTTTTGTGCATTTTTCTGGTTTCCTTGCATCGGCTAGAACATCCAGTAGAATGGGGAATCTGGTAAGAAGCACCTGGTATTTCATGAAAAAATATGGCCTTACATACTTTGTTTTGTATATCTGGGGTGGTTGATCTTGACTATCAACTTGATGGAATTTAGAACTGTCATGGAAACAAACCTCTAGCATGTCTGACTTTCTAGATTGGGTTAATTCAGGTGAGGCTCTTCACTCCAAATTTAGGCAGCACCATTCCATGGGCCAGGATCCTGAACTGGGAGTCAAAGGGAGGAATCAAGCTGACCAGCTACCATTCATCACTCTCTGCGTCCTGTGACCAGCTGCCTATGGCTTCTGCTGCCACACCTTCCCTGCCATAATGAGGAATAGATCCTCTAACCAGGAGCCAAAATTACCCCTTCCTTAAATTGCTTTTGTCACCACAACAAGAAAGTAACTCATGCAACATCTTTTGCCAGGTTAAAGGTTTTCTCTCCATTCCTAATTTGCTAGGAGCTTGATCATGCCTAATTGGATGATGACTTTCAAATGAATATCCGTGCAGCTCTCACCCCTGGTCAGAGACGCTCCTCTTTGTGGGTGGCGATAGTTAATGAGGAGACTCCAAATTCATCAAGATGAAGAAAACAAGAGGCTGTGGAGAGCTTAGCGCTAATCTAGACATTTTTATCACCCCCCCTCTGAGGTTGGGGGAACACTGTGTCAGAGGGGCAGAAAGAATGCAAGAGTCAGAGGATGGGGGGGTAATGCGGCACATGAAGCAACTGGCTCACTCCTGGTCTGGTCTGGTAGAGGAGGTCTCAGCTACCATAAGACATGTATGATATTGAAGCCTTCTTCGTTTTACTTAAATGGTGAAGGAAGGCACTAAAAATATGAAGGAGGCATTAAAATAGAAGAGGAATAGTTGGAAAGAGGAGAGGATTCGGTGGAGAAAGGATACAAAAAAGGGTAATCAGAGAAGATTGTGGTCAAATTACAGTGTGTTCATATATTAAAATTGCCAATAAAAATTTTAGGAAATGTTTCTTTTTTAATTTTATCTTTTATTTCTTAGTTTGTTAATATAATAAATTATACTGATATCTTTTCTTATCTTAAACCCATTTTACAGTCCTGGGGTAAAATCAAATTGATTATCATGTGTTATTTCTTTTATATGTTAATGACTTTACTATGTTAATATATAGGAGTTTATCTCTATGTTTAGAATAGATTTACTGCATTTCTTGTTGTTATACCTTCTGGATTTTTTTTCTGATATTCTGGGCTTCTCAAATGGATTTGAAAGTATATTTCTTTGTATTCTTCGGAAGTATTTGCACAAAGGTGGCTTGTTGAAACCTTGTATGAATTAAAAAATAATTACTCTGTATCTTTGAGTAGTGTTTGTTCTACAAAGTTGTTCTAGCTAAAACTTTGGCTGCTTTTTGTGTAATTCATTGGAGGTCAATGTATATTTCTTTGGGTTCCTTTTGCCTGTTTTTAAGAAGTTCATGAGTAAGATGTTAGAACTCTCTAGAACAGTATCTGAAATATCATGAACAAAAATTTGCTTTTTGTTCCCTACATATTTATGTTGTCTCCAGCTACAGAAATAGGTAGCTGCAGGGGCCAGTAGAAGATACAGGCAAGAAGTCATTAGTTCTGTCCTCAGAGCCTATATCCACCTGCTTAACTTATAACTTAGAATCATGAGGTTGGGGCTGAAGTCTATGGGACACTTCAGGACACCATTACAAATCCTTTGCCAGAGAGCAACAATCTCGGCTCTGTTTACTCTTTCTTCAGCCTGGATATAGCAGACTCAGCCCTAGGAGAGTGAGGGGGGGATTTGGAAGAAGCTAATGTTTCAGCTCCTTTCCATAAAGGGGGCAATCATCTCTTAAACTTTCCCCACAAACTGAGCAGGCTCTATGGCTAATCCTCTTAATCCATCTGGACACCCCTGCCTGGCACTTCAGAGGAGCCTCTAAGTCTAGTCACTTCCAGCCATTTCAGCAGCTTAGAAACTAATTATGCATCTCCCCTTTGCACACAGGGATAGGCCACGGAGAGAAATTTGCAAAATAACAATATCTCTGAGGCCCCAGCCCCCTTCTGTGTAAGCCTTTCTTCCTGTGGTTGGTAGCGTAGCAACTGATGAAGCCAATCCATCGGCTCTCCAGTTGCCTCGGATAGGATTGCATGTGTCTTCCCTCACTCTGCACTTACTGTTCCTTTACTCTTGTTTCCACTCAGACTTATCCTGTTAAGATGCTGCCAGTGTCCCCCTAGTGCCTGTTCACTGTGAATTGCTGGTCCTGGGGGGAGATTAGAGGCTGCTTTGTGCGTGGAGCTGAAATTGATTCTATCACATGTAGCAGAGACCAAGATGCCCCAAGTGCCCCAGTGCTTGGAGCAGACAACACGGGAGACATTTTTTTTTTCCTTTGAGAGGCTAGGCTGGATATTCCATTAATGGAGAGAAAGACAAGGACAGAAACCAAGACCAACAGCCTTACCATGTTTATGACATTTACACTGAATCCTTAGAAGGCCCAGTGAGGGCGGACCCACTGCCCTGCTTTTACAAATGAAGAAATGAGAGACTCAAGGGTGTTAAGTTACTTGCCTCAAATCACACAGTGGACACTGGTGGTAAGCTAACACTAGTTTGGCCAATGATCTTTCAGTTATCCACTGTCCACACTCCACAGTGCTCTTTACAGAGCAGAAGGATGAGGGGCAGGGTATTGGACACAACACAGAGAAACCAGTACAGAGTAGCACAATGGTAGGCAGGGAGAGTGGAGTAGATATCCGCTCACACAGACCTGAGGGACCAGAGGAGCATTGTTGAAGTCAAGGAAAAACTGTGACTCACCCAGGACTCTTGAAGCCGAGCTTTGAGTTGGTCCTGTCTTGTTTTTCACACATTCAGCCAATGGAAACATGTGTCCCAATTTATTCTCAAAAACATGTCACTCTTCTCTAGGCCCCTGACCATTACATCCTTCAGAACTATCCACCATCTCCCCCCTTTCCGTAACAGACAGGACTCCCCTATTGGACTCTTAATTCTAACCTCTTTCCCTCAGACCCATTCTCTCAGCCCACAAACAGAGTTGGGAACATGTACCCATCTCACACTACTGCTTCTGAGCTTCAGCATGAAGACCATCCTTGGTCTGGCTGCTATTAATCTCTGATGATTTTTTTTCTACCTCCTCCTCCTCCTCCTCCCCCTTGGCTTTCCACAGAATGTGTGATTCCTGAATTGTTCCGTCCTTATCTCAGTGAAAGTTTCTTCTACCCCTGGTACCTGTTAACATCATTCTCTGCTTTCAAGAGACAGCGAAAGCCTTCCCTGACGGACCTCTTCTATCTGATTGGGAAATCTCTTCTTGTATTAGGATCCTATCACTGTTGTAAGGAGTTGCCAAGAACTTTGTGGCCTCCAAGCACACAGATTTATTATCTTGTACTACTGGAGGTCAGAAGTCTACAATGGTTCCCCCGGAATGTGTTCCTTTGATTCAGGGGGGAATTGATTTGGTGACTTCTGATTTCTGAAGGTCACCAGTTTTTCTTACCTAAGGTCCTTTCCCCCATCTTTAAAGTCACAGAGAAGTATCTTTCAATGTCTTCATCTGATGCTCTTGCCTGACTTAAAATGATTCTTGGTGTTTATGCTGAGCCCACCTGCATGAGCCAGGCTGCTCTCTCCACTCAAGATTTGATATCATCCCATCTTCAGGGTCTCTCTTGCTATACAAATGGGATCGAGACTTGTGTATCTGGGAGCCCACTGGACTCTGGCCCTGCCGCTGCCCATCCCGAATCATTTTATTTCCATTCAATTCTGTGTCATTGGTTTTATTCGCTAGTCTCTAAGGTTCTCCAGGGGTAAAGATCATGATTGCTTTGACCCACTGTCCTTGAAACAAGTAGAGGTGGCCCTTATTTGTTGAGAAAAGACTACCTCCCAGCTCTCATCTACCCACCTTGCTCCATGGCTGGGTGGAAGTGTAGAAGTTAAAACCACAGCTACTAGGGGAAGACACAAAAATCTCTAAGCTCACAATATCAAAGCATCCTTAATACTCACCCACCACGACCCAGGGAACTGAGTGGAAGAGGGGGCAGAAAGATTGTGAGAGCCATGGTGGGGGAGAATATCAGAGGCATGGCAACCCTCAGTAACAACACACTTGGGTCAGGAGAACCCGGCTGAATACTAGGCTATCCATGGTCCCCTAGCACAAAGACTGATACAGACGGCCCACGGAGGAGGATATCCAGCTGACTGGGGATGGGGAAGGGGCAATGAGGAATTGGGGATAACAACTCATTATTTGCCCACTAAACAATGAAACTCATTGTGGATTAAAAAAAAAAAAGAAGAAGAAGAGCCAGTGGCAGACAGAGGATCACAGATGATAACACTTATCAAATTATGCATTTCTAAGTGATGCACAGATTGCAGCAGGATTGTGCTATGGTGACAGAGACTGTGCTTGTGGAAAGTTGGCCAGAAAACACATAGTCATAACTGTTTTTTCTAACTCTTGACCTAGGAAGGAGAATGTATTCGTTGGGATAGTTTTGGACACAAACTAGGAAGACCATCTAAGACTTTGACTGACAATTAAGTAACTCATCTGTAGCTGGATGGAAATGTGGGGATAGCTATTGATAACACTACACACTTATGCTCCTGGCCTGTTCTATCAGCTTTAAATATAATGATTTAGCTTGGTATGGTGGTGTGCACCTTTAATCCCAGCACTGGGAGGCAGAGGTAGGAGGATTGCCATGAGTTCAAGGCTACCCTGACACTACATAATGAATTCCAGATCAGCCTGGGCTAGAGCAAGTGACACCCTACTTGAAAAACCAAAACATATATATATATATGTATATATATAATTTAATCTTCATGGCACTCCCTGCCAGGGGAGTATTATTGATATCCCCACTTTACAAATGGGAAATTCAATACACAGATATTAATTAATTTGCCCAGGTTTTCATGATATTTTACATTGAATTTCTTTTTTAGAATTTTCCCCTTATTATTATTAATTGTGTGTGTGTGTGTGTGTGTGTGTGTGTGTGTGTGTGTGTGTGTGTGTGTGTATGGCAAGAGGACAATCTTGGTGTTTTTCTCTTCTCCTCCTATCATTTTTTGAGAAAATTGTCATTGCTGCTTGTGAGCTTCCAGATTCTCTTGGCTCTGCCTTCTGTTGCCACAGATGAGTTGGTATTCTGTATATGGCTTTATGTAGGGGCTGGAGAGGATCCATCTTGGTTGGCAGGCTTGCAGGCAAGCAGCCTTAACCACTGAGAGATATCCCCAGACTCTAGGTTGGATTTCTTTAAGAACAACCCATGAGGGCTAGAGTGATGGCTCAGTAATTAAAGGTTCTAACTTGCAAAACCTGATGACCTGGTTCATTTCCCCAGTGCCCTTGTAAAGCCAGATGTACAAAGTGGAGCATGCAGCTAGAATTTGTTTGTAGTGGCTAGAGGCCCTGGCATACCCATACTCTCTCTCTCTCTCTCTCTCTCTCTCTCTCTCTCTCTCTCTCTCTCTCTCTCTCAAATAAATAAACAAAATATTTTTTTTTAAAAAATAGCAGACCATGAAAGAAATATTTGCAGGTAATTGATCTGGAAATTGAAGGGAACACTAGTAAAGGGAGGTAGGAAGTGAGGCAGAGAAAAAAGGAAGACCCCCCCCCCAAAAGGTATTAGATGCCCAATACCAACAGGAATTAGTTAAAAGACTGAATCAAACCAAGCCATTGTCCCATGCCATCAAGTGTCAAGGAAACTTAAAATGTTTACTAACTCCCATCCTCCCTTAGGTTACTCATGGAGTGGTAATATCCAGTCTTGACATATCCAATCCGCTATTCACACTGTCTCTAATCTTCATGGAATTGTTCCCGGGTTCCTTCTCTTATTAGCCTGATTGTGATCATTACCTCCTTAAACTCTGGGTTTGCTGGTGGGTTTTGTTGGCTTATAAAATGAAATTGATAATATCTTCCTGAAAGAGTAATTAAGGGGTTAACTCAGTTGTGCGAAGTCCTTAGCATAGTGCCTGGCACACTCCTAATCCTAGAGCGGAAATCAAAAACACTTTTATAGTAATGCACAGAAAGTTTAGTGCTGTGGAAAGAGACTTTGAGAGAGACTTGGGAGTCAATATGCATTCTAATTGCTACCTTTGAAGACTGGGCAGGTGCCTGTGCCCATAAAATGAGAGTTCTACCGTCTCATTGTAGGGGATTCACTGAGAGAATAAAAATTTTCTATTGATTGTTACAGTTAGAGACTGTTTGAAAATTAAGTCTCAACTCAAGTGGAGTCCTTGGAGTCACCAGTGGTCAGGATCTCTCCTTGCTAGTAAAGTATCGGTGGGGATCTGGCTGGATAAATGGATACAGCTGTTATTTTTAATGCCTGGCAGCTGGGCAGGTGGGGGAGGGATCGACTCTTAATCTCCTAGTAAATATACAAAACTAGCACAAAGACCGCACCCACACATAAAAGCTGGGACTAGAAGAAAACCTTACTTATTTGAAGCATTTATCTTTATAATAAACAGATTTATTGAACACATTTATAAAAACTTTAAAAAGCAGGGCTGGAGGATTGTTCAGTGGTTAAAGGCACTTGCCTGCAAAGTCTAAGGACCGGGTTTGATTCCCCAGGACCCACATAAAGCCAGATGCACAAAGTGGCGCCTACATTTGGAGTTCATTTGCAGTGGCTAGAGGCCCTAGCACACAGCCCATTCATTTTCTCTCTCTCTTTCATTCTCTCTCTCTTGCTTGCTCTATCTCCTCTCTCTTGCTCTCTCTCTCTCTGCTTGCAAAAATTTAAAGATGTAAAAAAAATTAAAAAGCCAAGGATAAAGGAAAGAAAAGTATTCATTTCATTACAGTCCTAAAAAAAGAACACTAACATTTTGGTATTAGTGCCTACGTGTTTTAACAGGATTCAGTAGGTGGGGTTTTGAGTGTGTGAATTCAATTAAAATTGGATTGTAATACTTAGGAGAGTGTCTCTGAGGAGAGAGAGACTTTTCAGAGGAATGTGTGGTGTCTCTCTTCAGGATTATAGATCCAGGGCTAATCCTTTATTATCCAGTGGTTTGTCTTTAGCTTGAACTAAATGTGCCTCTGCCTCTTCTGACTGTGGCTCTTTCCAGCTAAGTGTGGCCAGAGCTCATTCTCCTCTCCAGGCTCTAAGAGAGAGGGTCTGCAGCAGGTACCATCCCATAGGACTGATCCTTGGAGTATTCTGACTTCATCATCCTAGAGGCCTTGATACTGATCTATCCCAGGGTGCACTGGTGTATTGCTTCAAGCCATTTTCTTCTAAGGAAAACAACATAGTACTTTTTCTGCGTTCTTCAGAATCTAAGAACATCCTTCTAGTACCTCTGCAAAACACCACTTCCAAGGCTATGAAATTCTTGGCATCTGAAACATCCTCCACAAAGCCTCTCTCTCTCTCTCTCTCTCTGTGTGTGTGTGTGTGTGTAAAACATTATTCTTATACTAATGTTTGACAGTGAAGCCTCCTAGGCAGGCTGCCTTGGCCCCAATCCTCCCTCTTTGAACGACTAATTATTTGACAATTATTTGGTTAAAATATTTTTATTTATTTGCTTATTTTCAAGCAGAGAGAGGGGAAAGAGAGAGAGAGAGGGAGAGAGAGAGAGAGAATGGTTGCCCCAGGACCTCCAGCCACTGCAAACAAACTCCAGATACATGTACCACTTTGTGTATCTGGCTTTATGTGGGTACTAGGGAATCAAACCCAGATTGTTAGACATGGTAGGCAAGGACCTTAACCGCCAAGATATCTCTCCAACTCTGACAATTATCTTTATATCTCTTTTGTTCAGAAAATAACAAATATGGATCTTCGCTTACAGACATACATAAACCACACACATACGTCATTGCCCACCGCCCGCAGGGGCAATGATAAAACACACACCACTTATGGGTGGAAGAACACGCATTCTCTCTTTATTGCTCTCTCAGATCTCATTCCTCATACCTCTTGCAGATATGCTACAGAATATATGTATAGAGAGAGCTCCTTGCCAATCAGGGAGCTATTTATTGGTCTACGATAAGAACCTCCTGAAACTCATTAAGCCAAGCCCCTCTTGGCAGGCTGTCAGGTGCTTTCCAAGACTAAGCCAGGGTGTGCCTCCAAAGGCTTTCGCCCCCCAACACATACACACACACACACACACACACACACACACACACACACACACACGTGAAGTTTTTTTTTAAATATTTCATGAGTTTATTTATTTGAGAGAGAGAAAGAGGCAGACAGAGGTGCACCAGGGTCTACCATCACTGCAAATAAACTCCAGACACATGTGCCACCTTGGGTATCTGGCTTTATATGGGTCCTGGGAAATTGAACTCGGGTCTTTCTGCTTTACAGGCAAATGTCTTAACCACTAAGCCATCTCTCCAGCCCACACATGTGAATCTTAACAGTCATACCTTACAGAGTTTCTATGCAGAATAAACCAGTTAATATTTTTACATCCTAAGGACAGTGACATTGCCTAAAATTTTTCCAGTATATAGTAACTCTCACAGCTTTCATTTAAGCTTTTTCTTATTAGTATTATCATCTTTCTCCTTATTATATCCCAGGGTTTCATACTGAAATGCGGACTTGTGAGCACTGATTCTCAAGTCTTTTCTGTTTTATTTTGATGGGTGGCTTTGTTCTTTTCTAGATGCTTGAGGATTTTTTTTTTAGTCTTAGTTTCACAAGTATTACCATATGCACTTAAGCTTGAGTCTCAGGATGGATTTTGTTTGCAGCTCGGCGTATTCTATGCCGTCTGCAAACTCAGGACTTTATCTCAGTTTTCTTTAGCTGTGTCTTTCATTCCTGTTCTGTTCTGGTTGTTTGCTGCTGTCTTCCCAATGTACTTCTGGCCCTTGGCCTGGATGGCCATCCACTGTTCGTGACATTGTCCTTCATTCTCATTTTCATCTCTTTGGTACTGTACCAGCTTCTTCTTTAGGGAGAAATTATCAATTTCTTCTACCCATTTAAATAGGATATCAAATATTTATGTTTTCAAATATTATGTTTTTTTTGAGACAGGATCTTGCTATGTAGCCAAGCTTGGCCTGGAAGCAATGGTGTTTCTGCCTTAGTCTCTTAAGTTTTGGGATTACAGGCGTGTATCAGAATATCTGACTAAAGCATAATATATTGATTGAATATTGGCCATACATTGTGTGAAGGTATGTTTTGGTTTGTTTTCGTTTTCAATTTGATTGGATTGAAACAAGCCTAGGAAATTCATAAAGCACAACTCTGGGTATATAGGACATTTTGAGAGAGGAGAAACTAAGTGGGAAAAACTCATTCTGAATATGGGTGGCATCATCCCTCTACACTGGGGTCCTAGATAGAGAAGAAGAAGGAGAAGGAAGAGGAGACGGATAAGTCGGAGGGAAGTAGCTAGTATAGGCTTTCTGCCTGCTTCCTCACTGATGGACTGGAACTTCTGAAACCATGATTAAAGATAAATCTTTCTTCCCTTAAATTGTTTTGCTCAAGTATTTTGGCAAAATGATGAAAATGTCTGAATGACATGGAGCACAAGGAATGATTTCAGTTGAACCTTCCCCTGATGCTGTACTCACGACTGTGTGGGACCCAGCCACAGAAGAATGAGGGGCAGGGTCGAGTCCATGAATAAACAGAGAATCTCTGTGGTTCCAGGAAGATAATTTAGAAACTTCTATAATGTAAATCATAAAACCATCTTCTATTCCCAAGCTGAAAAGAGTCAAAACTCATGAAGATTGTGTGGCCTCTCTAGGGTCACACATCTATAGTGGTAAATCCAGGGAGATAGATAGATAGATAGATAGATAGATAGATAGATAGATAGATAGATAGACAGATAGATAGGGAGATAGATAGATGATAGATAGATAGATAGAGAGATAGATAGACAGATAGATGATAGATAGATAGATAGATAGATAGATGATTGATAGATAGCTAGATAGATAGACAGACAGATAGATAGATAGATAGATGATAGATAGATATATAGATAGACAGATAGATAGATAGATAGATAGATAGACAGATAGACAGATAGATGATAGATAGATAGATAGATAGATGATAGATAGATAGATAGATAGATGATAGATAGAGAGATAGATAGATGATAGATAGATAGATAGATAGATAGATAGATAGATAGATAGATAGATAGATAGACTCAGACTGTGGGCCCTGGCTCACTTCCCTGCATCTTTTGATGCTCAGTGCATTATTTTATGAAGGAGTGCTGTATATACATCAGCTGGCTTTCTGATTGCAAGATGCATTTGAGCATCCTGTGGTCCCCTGGGCAGTCTATTTAACTAGTTTTGCTTCAGATTTTACAAAAAGGAATAGGAACATAGCTTAGTTAAAGGAGAAAGATGTTCTAGCTGGAATGACCAGCACTTGCAAAAGAATGGAGGTGAAGATTTGAAACAGTGTATCTCCCAGTGTGTGTGTGTGTGTGTGTGTGTGTGTGTGTGTGTGTGTGTGTGTGTGTGTTGGTGGATGTAGAATGTGGGGGGTTGGGTGTTTCTGGGGCCCCTATGATGAATGAATAAAAATCAGATGAGCTCAGATGAGCAAGGAGGGCAAGGGCATGTGTTTGAAGCCATGTTACCCCCACTTGAGCCATATCAAGCTTCCTTTCACATCTTAGTAATATCTAGTTTTGCTCAAAATGTTTGATTTTTTTTTTCCGGAGCAGACAATACATATACACACAGCTCTATCTTCAGCTATTTGAAGCACTTTTGCTCTCTGTAGGAATTTCTGGGAGTCAAACTGCTTCAAGTGCTCACAGCAGGGAAAAGAAAGACAGAATTGGTCTGAAGATTGCTGCCTGAGGACGAGACTGAATTACATTAAGAGGTCACCTCACCAACTACATATGGAAGGAGAGCTTTGGCAGCTCAGGGACAGCTAAAGCCCAGGTCTTGAAGGTGGCTCCCCAAATCCTTGTCCTTTCTGTGCTTTGACGCCTGGGCTGCAGGCACAATCTCCCTCTCCCATCTCAGGCTGCAGCTCTGTACAGGCCACACTTCCATATTCTTGATTTGGTTCTAACGTTGGTGGCCAGAGATACCATCCGATGTCAGTCACTTGCTCCTGGCTTCCAGATTAGATGTTATAGGATTAGGGAGATAGGGTCGGTTGTGTTTTATGTGGAAGGGTTCATGGATGAGAACGAGCTTGTGTTTGGACAACCCATTAATAGGAAAACTATTTGGGATGTGTAGCAGTGACCTCATTATTGGGACAAAACACCCCAACAGAAGCAGCTTATGGGAGGAATGGGTTCATTTCAGTTTATGGCTTCAACAGTTAGTTTCATGATGACAGGGGGGATGCATGGCAGAGCCAACAGTAGGGTGTCACATCTTGTCATATCAACCTGGGAGGGAGCAGCAACAGTGAGCTCACCATGAACACCTAGTGGGATGGATGAATTAGCTTCAAGGTTTCCCCATTGACACACCTCTCAAAGGCTCCACCAGGTAAATATCAAGTATGAGGCTAAATCACAAACATGAGACTACAGGTGACCTTCCACATCCAAACTACCACAGGACTCAAATTCCAATGGTGGAGATAAAATTTTGGGGGTGGGGAATGCACAGGGTCAAAGTCTCATTGTTTACAAATTTCCTGGGATTCAGTTTCAGGTAAAATTCAGTGACCTTCTCTCCACCAATAGGTCACAGATGATCCATATTTTGTTGGTATTGCATCATTTTTCCTGTTTCAATTACATCCCAGAAAGATGTATGTAAAGTGGTACATTTCAGTGAATGTTACACTACTTTAATAAAGATACAGGAATATATAGGATTCTTTTCATAACTCCAGAAGTTTTTTTCTCTTGTCCCTTACCAGGCAGTTACCCCACCAGGAGTAATAATGTTCTGGTTTCTATTATTTAATCGAATCAACCTATGGAATGTTCCAGCATTTCAGGAATTTCCCTGATGCTTTATCCCAGCTGGTAACTACCCACAAAGGAAGCTATACTTAAGGCTTTTATTGCTGTTGACTAGCTTGGCGTAGTCCTGAAATTTTCATATAAAGTGACATTACCAGTCTGGGGAGGCAACTCTATTCGCAAAGTGCTTGCCTTGCAAACATGAAGACCTGAGTTCAGTTCCCAGAGTCCATGTAAAAATGCTATGTGTAATGGTACACACGGTACACTAACACTTAGGGAGGCAGAGGCTGAAGCTCCCGAACTAGTCATTCTAACCTACTTGGTGAACTTTACAGGCCAATGATCGACCCTATGTCAAAAAAAGGTGGATGGCACCTGAGAGGAAACGTTCCTGAGGTTGTCCTTGGGTCTCACATAAACATGCTCACACACACACATGCACTCATACCCCACATCGCAATGTGCACCAACATCCACACGCACACACACGAATGCATCAAAACAAACAAATGGAATCATCATGAATTTTCTTTTTCTTCTTTTGCAAAACATGATCATTTGAGATTTATCCATTTTTCTGGGGTTTGGTCTTCTTTCCTCACTGACCAGGATTCCTCGGTGTGAATATGCACCAGTCTCTTGGCCCATAGCACCACCTAGTCCTGATGCAAAGGACCTCCTCCCATTCCTCCCGTTCTCTTCTCTTCATCAATTGTCTTTCCATGCAAGTTTGTCTTAGACCTTGAGTGAAGGATGGAGCATGTGCTCCTTATGTCCAGGGTTGTACCTGCCATTAGGACACTGTCACCTGTAGCAGGTGCTCAGTATTTGTAGAACAAGTACATGAGTGAAGCTTTAATGTTACCCTGTCTTGAGTGATACTTTCATAAGTAATATAGACCTATGGGAACCCCCCTCACCCAGGAAATTTTCCTTGCTGACTCCAGTAGACCACTCCTCTAAACAACCTCTATAAAGTGGTAGTTTGCATGTAAGAGTCCTTGTAGGAGAGTGTGTTTGAATACTTAATCCTCAGTTGGGGACACTGTTTGGGGATGTAATGGAAACTTTTAGGAAGTGGAGACTGGCTGGAGAAAATGTATCCTGGTCTTGGATCTTTAGGTGATGTAGCCCAACTCCAAGCCCACTTGCTCCCTGTCCTACCTGCTGATAAAAAAGGTATGACATCAGCTCTCTGTCCATTCCGTATCTACCCCCCCCCCCCGCCATGTTAAAACTTCCCTAGAAATTGTAAGCCAAAATAAACCCGTTCCTTCACTAAGCTGATTCTGGCTGGGCATTTAGTCCCAGAAACCAAAAAGTAATTGGTACAGAAGCCTTCCCTTAATCTCTAGACCAGTTTAGGTCTCCTGACTGGCTTTGTCACCTCACAGTATAGCCCACGTTCATTTTGCCATTTCGACTTCATTTAGTTGTGTTACTGTCTAACTCCATGGTACAGGGTCCATATTTTTCTTCACAACCAAATTCTATGCACTTGGTACTTTGGCTGTCAGAGCGCTGAGATATCCAGGTGTATAAATTATGAAGTTTCTCTCACAGTTTCTACCAGGGGGTTTTCCTGTCAAGTTCCCAACAATTAGACAAAATCCTTCATGCTGAGAAAGGTAGATTTGGAAATATGGCATCTGTGGAAGGTTCCTGTATAACCTATACCATTTCATGGTTAGATCATGCCTTTTTAGCACAAATGTCAAATCTGTGAATGTGTTGGGTGGGTCGCTTTCATGGGACCTAGACATTGACTTGGTATTGTCTGATGGAAATTGTAGTATGTTTTGTTTCACCCAAAAGTTGGAAACTTTACAGTCTGGGAATATTAAATGTTCCCCCCCCCATATGACCCTATTCCTAATCTCTTTTCCCTGTATTCATCCTTGGGTGCTCTTATCTTATCTCTTCAATATCCACCTTCAAGGGCTCATGCATGGGCTTCAGAAGGTGTGCAGTTTGGTTTCCATTGCTGTGACAAAAACACATAAGGTCAGGGGCAATGTTTATTTTGACTTATTATTCAGGTGATAAAGTCCATCTGGGCAGGAAACATGTGGTGGGAATATGAGGCCAGTACACCTGTTGCATCTGCATTCAATAAGGAGAGAGGGGGAGGGATAGAGAGATGGGGATGCTGGTGAGAAGCTGGCTTTCTTCTTTTTCCCTTTTTATTCAATAGGGGACTCCAGTTTGTGGACATCTAGAGTGGGTCTAACCTCAGTTAGGCCTCTCTGAAACTCTTTTTAAAAACACTCAGAGGTACGTCTTCTAGAAGATTCTAAACCCAGTCAAGTTAACCCGGAAGATTAAGCATCACCAAAGGTTCATCAATTCCTGAACAGAGTGCAGAACCTAGGCAATGTGCTTTTGTGTATTTTGATGAGAAGAGGTTCTCACCAGATTTCCAGGGCCCATGTATCACCCAGAGTTAAATACCACTAGTAGAGAGCTGGGGGCATGGCTTCGTGGTTAAAGGTGCTTCCTTGCAAAGCCTGCCTGCCTGTGTTCAATTCCCCAGCACCCATGTAAAGCAAGATGCAAAGTGGTGAATGCATCAGATGTTTGTTTGCAGCCCTAAGAGACCCTAGTGCTCCCAGACACCTACACACACAGAGACACACAGGCACATAAATGAATGAATGAATGAATAAATAAATAAATTAATTAATTAGTACTATTAGTATAAACATGGGCCATTCTAGCTAATTCCATAAACTTCTAAGTATAAGAGAGAAAAAAGAAGTCCCATATTTCATTCTCCCTTCCAGATTTTCAGATCCAGAGTGCTCTATGGGCTTTGGTTTTCTTCTGCTAACCCTGGAGGCCCCAGTATGACTGTCATCTAAGCTGGATAAATGACCACCTACATTTCTTGCATGGTATTATTGGAGAGCTCCTCTCAGATATAGAGGAGATTTAATGCGAAGAAATAAGATATTTCTTTGCACGTAAAAATGATGTGTTTCTTACAAAAAACAGTTCTGTACCTCATTCCCACTTCTTTCTCTTTGAAACACTGGTCTACAGGCCTCTTAAAGAATGCCAGTTTTAAACCACAATATCACTGAAAAGAGAAAGAAGTTTAAAAAAAAAAAAAAGACAATCTGATGCCTTCAGACTGCTCAAAAGAGGAGACACGGTGATGAACTCACATTACCTGTTCTTGAGGAGGGAGAACCAGAGTGAACAGTCTGCACATGAACTTGTGAAGCTGCAAGTCATTTAAGATGAGGACATGTACGTACCCAAGAAGGATGTTTGCTAGGATACTTACACCTACCATTTCAAATACACGAGAAAGGCTAAACATTTGCAACGACAAATACTTTCTTTTCTTTCTGGTGGGCAGAAATTTGAAACTGCTAATGCCTGAAACAGGAGTGCAGTAAACCATGGTGGGAAGTCAACGGAAGAGCTTAATATGGCCACTTCCTCGATCCCCTAAAGCATTGAAGACCGATGCTCTTAATTCTGTCCAGTCTGTGAATAATTATATTAAGGCATTAGGCAGAGTCATCACAGTGCTGCAAAATATCACCCTTGAGGTCTCACTGGAGACTGATGGCGACTCTGGAGAGTTGTAATGGCAATCAAAGGGTCTATATATTTAAAATGCACAAAGGATCAGCCCAGAAATTATCTGCCTGCCAACTTAACTTCTCTACCTGGAACAAATTATCCAAAAATCAATTTGCAAACACCTTTGAGATAACAAGGTCTTGAGTAATCGCCTCCATGGCTTTGTAAAGAAAAGCACCAAGCCTGACTAATCTGCTTAATTCCCTTCTCTGACCAAATGGCAGTCTATAATAGAAGCAATCTGAAGTCGTCCCTTAAGATTTGCTTCCAGTCACACTGAGAAAATACTGTGCACACCTGTTTGATAGCAAATTATTCTATTTCTGGAGAATCTTTACTGTTGGGTAAATAATTAGAAGAAAAACACCAAATACGTCTCTGTCCCGAAGCCCTCATCTGAGTACCAAACAGAAATGAAGACCTTCTTTTGTCCATCCGAATAGCTCAGAGGTTCTCTGGAAAGAATTTTTGAAAATACATTTGCCTTTTATTCCTCAATCCATCACTTCTTCGTTTTACTTTTGGATTCATTGACTTGTTCATTCTGTTTGACACATATCTTATCGCCGGCCTTTGGGTCTGAGAAAATGTCACATTCAAACAAAAGGCTTGACATTATTTGCACAGAGATGTCTGCTGTGGCACTGTAGACCACAGCTCAACTTAGAATAACATATGTCCAACAGCTGAAGACTAATTAGCAGGATAGCTTGATAGGTTGTTTTAATAGTTATAAAAGATCGCAAAGTCCAGGTAGCATAGAAACCAAGTATTTTTTTAAAAATATTTTATTTATTCGTTTTCAAGCAGAGAGAGAGAGAGAGAGAGAGAGAGAGAGAGAGAGAGAGAGAGAGAGAATGCACCAGGGCTGCCACCTTGTGGGTCTGGCTTATGTGGGTCCTGGGGAATTGAACCTGGGGCCTTAGGCACTGGAAATAAGTGCCTTAACCGCTGAGCCATCTCTCCAGCCCAGAAACCCAGTCTTTAAGATGCACAAAGTGAGTAAAGAAAAACAAATCTACATTGGGTCCCTGTATTATTGCAACTACCGGAAAAATGTAAGTCTATGAATGAAAATCAAAATACAACATGGAGAAGTGAAAGAAAAAAGCTGTTATTTTGGATTCTGAGAACATGTTTTTCCTTTATTTTATCGTTCCACCACTCTATTTTCATACAAATAAAAATAACAAACATAAACAAATGTTTTAATTTTTGAATCGGGCACCCCTGGGTGTAGTGTGAAGGTTCACACTTGTAATCCCAGTTCTTGGAAGGCCAAGGCAAGAGGATTTGGACTTTTAAGGCCAGCCTAGACTACATATTCAGACCCTGTCTCAAAAACAATGGAATAAAATAATAACAAGAAAAAAAACCCACGAAGGCACATTGTTGTGGTTTTCGGTTCTATGCCTCTCATTAGGTGACCTAATCTCCTGTATTCTCAGATTTTTGTCCTTCAAAATGGAAGGGATCATGTTATCCCAGCCATGACATGCAACAACACTCGTGAAAATTCTTGGGACGAACAAAAGAACCATTTTCTGCAGTTTTGTTCACACACTAAGGATTTCCACTGAGCGAGAGCTCCGTGAAGGCCAGTTAAACTTCTGGTCTATTTCACTCACGGATACTGGTAATGAAAGTTTCAGAGATCAGGTGCAAGATGACTTGGCATGACTGTTCCTTTGGGCCTTGATTCCTGTGAGGTCCCTGGTGAGCAGTGACATTCTTTGCTGGAGGAACCTGTCAGGATGAGGAAGGAGCTGAATTCTTGCTGTGTAGTCATCCTTTTCCTGTCTGTGTTTGTATCACTGTTTGAAGACGACTTCCACTTCTGTTCTGTGTGTTTGGGTACAGGAAATGTTTACAAGTCCTGGCCCTCCCCTGGGCTTTCTTCTTCGCTCTAGCCAAAACAGGTGTTTTGTTTTGTTTTGCATTTCCACATAGAGTATTGCTCTAGTCCAGGCTGCTGACCTGGAATTCACGCTGTAGGTCCAGGCTGGCCTCAAACTCATGAGGATCCTGCTACCTTGGCCTCCCGAGTGTTGGGATTAAAGGCATGCACCACACACCCGATCCCCTCAAACAGGTTTTATTTGGAGACTGGAAAGCAGAGTTTTGCTATGTTCTGGAAACCCCATGTCCTCACATTGTCTATTTTACAAATCAAAGTGATTTTATAGCTGTTGAATATAGTTACTGAAGAAATGCTAGTTAAGGTATTCACAGAAAAAAACTTGAAAATTAAGGCAGAGCCCACGGAGGAGGATATCCAACTGATCAGAGATGGGGAGGGGGAATTGGGGAATTGGGGATAACAACGCATTTTTTGCCCACTAAATAATGTAACTCATTATGGATAATAAATGTATATAAAAATTAAGGCAGGATGTGAACGGGGTTAAAAAGATGTTGGCTCTCCTGTGTGGCTATGTCTGAAATTCGACCGCTTTTCACCTGCTCTGATTCTGTTTGGTAAACCACTTGAGACTGAAGATCCTTTGTTGGTTCTTGTCTTTCAGAGCCCCCCACGCCCATCGCTCCCCCAGAGCTGCTGGCAGTGGGGGCCACCTACCTGTGGATCAAGCCAAATGCCAACTCCATCATCGGAGATGGTCCCATCATCCTGAAAGAGGTAGAGTACCGCACCACCACAGGCACCTGGGCTGAGACCCACATCGTTGACTCTCCCAACTATAAGCTGTGGCATCTGGATCCTGATGTGGAATATGAGATCCGGGTACTGCTCACACGGCCAGGCGAGGGGGGCACAGGACCACCAGGGCCTCCCCTCACTACCAGGACCAAGTGCGCTGGTAAGAATCTCCTTCCAGATTCCTTGTTGAAGGGGCTCTGCTCTTGCCATGACTTCTGGGGCAGCAGTTCATTCTCTAGTCTCTCTGATGTACACAGGCTTCTTGCTGTGGGAAGGATAGTCAAGGGTTTGGTCTGGTTGTGATGCTAAGCACCTCTGGGTGTTAGCTATGTCAAGGAGAAGCTTCTGATTCCAGCAGTTTTTGATGGGACATTGGCTCATGGCTGTGACGTCCTCTGGTATTTGCATATCTCCCAGAGGTCTTGGTTCTGTGTCCCTCAGGGCTCCTAAACAGATAATGTCCCTGCACGTTTCTGGTTCTGTTTGGTTATCTAACATGTCTAAATCCAACCTTGTCCCCGGGTATTCCTGGCTGGTCTAGTGACCCTTGGATTTAGTTGTATATCTGATAGCTCCTGGTTCTAGTGTTCTGAGTGCCAGCTAAACTTGAGAAAATCCTGGCTCTGACAGTGTCTCAGAATTAATTCTGGAACTGCCTTGGTTCCAAGAGCTTCCTAACCACACCCCTCAGGAGCTCCTGACTCCTACCTAATAGTCTGGTTTGGGACAGTTTCTCTGAGGATCTCTGGATTCTGCTGTGTCTCTATGGGCTTCTGCTCGCCTGTCATTCCTGGATTCTGCATAAGAGTTGCTGGCTGGGGATATGACTTGGAAGGTTCCTTGGAGCCACCTGTATCCCTGAGGTGCCTGACATTGACTGTGTCTCGAATAAGGGACTGTTGGCTGAGACTGTATCTCTGAATGTAACTCATGAATTAAAAAATAAACAATGTTCATTTTTATTGTTTTGCAAATCACATTATCTGTTTTTCCCCTCAAATAACCATTCACTATAAGTACTTATATTTCATATACACATGAATGAATAGAGACTCTGAATTTTAAAACCTTTTTTTTTTATCCAAGGCCCCAGAATTGGCCGTTGGCACAGTGAAGATTGGCACGGAGGTTTTCTGCCTCTGAGGCCCTTGATCTTTGTTGATGAGTAAATTGAGAAGTGCCATCAGCAAGACGTGCTGCATTGGAGCGCAGGGCTCTGTGAAGGAACCCGGATGGGTTTCTGAGGGAAAATGAGTCTGTTGCTTGTGAGGCAGGAGTGGAGGCTCTCCGGTAGCACGGAACAAAAATCACAGTTCAGGACATCTGTTCTGCTCTGTCATGACCTTTGTGTCTCTAAAAGACATTGCATCTTGCCGCATGGTGCAGTAGAAACTATGGGGTTTATGAGGGAAGGTGGAGTCTGAGATACCTCATACTTCACTGATGACAAAGAGAGGTACCTAGTGAAAATGGTAGCATGATTTTGCACATTAAGTGGCTATGCAAAACGAAAACTACTATAACACATATGGCAGGGACCTTGAGAAATACTTGTGTTTGCTTGTCAGAAGGGATTCAGAAGGTTGCAGCCTGTGCATTCCAGGGGAGCTGGAAGAAGGCCATCTGAAATGGGTGGAAAGTACAAGCAAACAGCACATGGAGGGTGAGAGTGTGTGTGTGTGTGTGTGTGTGTGTGTGTGTGTGTGTGTGTGCACGTGCGCATGCTCTGGGGGTTCTTGTGTGGCTCAGTTTGTGACTTCACTTATATTCTTCATGAGGAAATGCAGAATTCGCTTCATGCTTACATCGCTCCCCTGAAGACCCATTGTTTTAGAACCAATTTGTTTTTGGTGCAAATTTAACCATTACAGTGGATTTGATTGTATGTATTCTATGTATTCTTGTGTGTGTGGGGGGGGGGAGGCGCACCTGCCATAGAGAGGACAACCTCGGGATATAAGGTCCTCACCTTCCACCTTGTTTAAGACAGGGGTTTTCTTATTGTTTGCTGCTTTGAATGCCAGACTGGGTAGCCCATGGAATCAAGATGCTCCTGACTCCACCTCCTATTACCATCAGCACAGTGTGCTAGTGTGTGGGTTCTGGTGATGGGAAGTCTGGTCTCCAGGTGTGCACAACCAGGGCTTTCAACCACTGAGCTATCTCCCAACCCTACTGTAGCCGTTCTTGCTTATCTCAAAAGCACACTTGGTTTTAGGTAAGCCAATGATCAGTGTTTCTGTGGTTTAAATCCATCCCTTTGAAAGTTACTAAGCCACTATGATGAACACAGATATCATTTTCTTGATTTTTTTTTTAAAAAAGACCTTTGGTTAAATTCCTCACTGAAATCTGACTATGAAGCCGATTGCTTTTAAATGACATGAGGGTGTGTGATTAAACCAAGCGATACCCCATCTCAGCTTTGCAATGTAAAAGTCATCCATAAAAATGAGAGATTTGGTCCTGCTGATGGAAGTTCTCCCTTTCTAAGAGGTCAATGTAAGTGTTTTCAGGGATTTTTGAACTTCATAAATGATATTGAAAGCACTTTAGCAGCCCCCATGGACTTATTTGCTCATGATCATAGAATACTTTTAGAAATTCAATCGCAAGATGATCATCTCAATAAACATTTACAACCTATTGCAAACAGCTGCCACAACTGTATAATGGCTTTTACATGTCACGAGCACAATAGTCTGATGTCACTCTGAAAATTATGAGTTGGGATGTTGTTTATGGTATTATATTTCAGGAAATGTTGGTGATCAGTAAGTTGGAGCTAAACATCTTGAATTACCCCCATTCTATAAAATGTGTCATCAAGATAATAATCTGCTTTCTCCTATTGCCAATGATAGCAGAATGTTCTTTGCTTCATAATTAATTTTTAAGAGAATTTCAGGGCTGGTCTTCATTTGTGGATGCTCTTTCTTAGCGTTGGTAGTCTCTTTTCTCCCCTTTCCCTATTCTATTATTAATCACACTGGAAATGTACTCATTATTTTGCAAAACAGAAAATGAGAGAGTACCAACTGTGGAAGGTATAATTTCTGCCCAGAGGACTTTACAGGCTGGGTAAAATTTCTAACAAAACAGCAAAGGGGATTAACCATTAACAAAAAAAAAAAGAAAGAAAGAAAGAAAAACCTGATATTGAAACAGCGTCCTTCATGGATGGAAACAAGGTCAGCAAGCCAAGAGCAGTGGTTCTCAAAGTGAGGTCCCTGGAGAGGAGCACCAGCATCGTTTACTGCTGTGATGGCCCACGTCCATTCTATTGAAATCTAAGCTTCCATGTGATGGTATTATGAGGTGGGACGTTTGGAAGGTGACTGTCATGAATGGTATTTTTATAATTATAAAAGAACTCAGAGAGGTTCCTGGATCATGCACCAGGTGAGGCCACCATGAGAAGATGGGTCTATGAACAAGAAGCAGGCCTTCGCCAGAACCATAAGCAGTACATTTCTGTGGTGTATAAACAACCCACCTTATGGTCTTCTGTTAGAGTAACCCAAAGGAATTAAGTATCATTTAGAATCAGACCTAGTCTCTCCTGATCCAACGAATTAAAATTATGAGGTGGACATGTAGAAATTTGTGCTTTGGGGAATACTCTGAGTAGTGTTCATTCATGCTCAGAAATAATAAGCTCTGGCACACGGACATGGTTCCTTAGTAGTATGTCCATTTTATAGATTGATCCTTAAGGCAGCTCTTCCAGGTTGATGGGAGAAAGACTGAGACTCAGGATAATTGGATCAAGATCACACATCATTTAAGTGGCTTAAGGAACCCCTCACCATTGCTTTGATGCAGTTGCTAGCCCTGGGGAGCTCCTCTGCCCACAAGTGCCCTGTCAAGTGTGGGCTTAGGTGGTAACTATGGAGACCAGCTGAAAATGAATGGCTGCCCTTGTCCTTAACATCAAACACATACTCAGCCTCTTCTGTGTGCCACACTGACTCTGTGCTGGACAGTGGTGGCAGAAATTTTTTTTTTAAGGATAGATGAGAAACAGGCAAGAGGCTTGGCAGCAGTGAGTTACAACCTCAAGTGAGCTTCACGAAACTCAGCCAGGGAAGGTGGAGATATATTCTTGTTCTTTCAGGTTTGACAAGTTACTGACCAGGTAGACCCCTGGGACATTAGAAGACAGTCCCAACACTTAATCAACGTGGTTTCCAAGAGTTTGGCTGCAGAACATCCATCCCAATAGGCTGGAGTTCTGAGCAAGCTCCTTGCTAGTGACTGAAACCTAGATCGCTTCATAGGAATCCAGAATTGTGGGGAGTAGATAAGGGAGTCAGGTGACACCACACTCTTCCGGTGCAGGTGAATGAGAGGTGTGTAACACAAGAGATGGACGAGGGAGTGAGGTTGGAATATGATGTGTTTAGGGAGAAGATGAATAGCGATGGGATTTGTAAACCTGAAGCTCAGCAAAGAGCAGCATAGCTCTGGTCCGTGATTTCACCTGGACTCTGGGGTCAGAGGGATTCTTAGCACTGATCGCAGTTTAATTCTCCCTGACTTCATGCTATGCTCTTGAAATGCTCCGTTTTTAATTCAGCATCTTGTTCCCTTTCCTCATTTTAATCATCCATCATTCTGCCTGAGATAAAGGCCTGGGGGCAAAGGCAATAATGTATATCAAAGTGTTTTAAAAAGCTCAAAATGCTCTTTAGATGCCCGTAATGGAACAAATCGCTGTTTGTTGCTGCTTTTGTTAGGGATGCTGTTATTCTAGCTAAACCAGAAGGCTTTCTTATTCATTGCTCAGGACTAATTCTGGTCTAGAAAGGTGGGTCATATTCTTTGATTGTTCATCATCTCCTTGGAATACCCATTTCAGAACATGATGCTCCTAGTGTAATCTAGGCTCTCAGATTTTCTTATGCAGAACATTATGTGGCCTTTTCCCAGCATATCCTAATAGAAGACACCCAGGGAGGGATGGGAGTTTGTCCCTAGGATTTTCTAGGGGCCATACTCTGATGGCAGGGCCACACTGTGCACAGGGACCATTTCTCTGCTGCTATTCTCGGGCTGTTTCTCTTTTATCTACCCATCGGTAACTTGGTTGAGATGGGGTCATAGATGGACAATATCCATTCGGTTCAAAAGAGTAAGGATATCCAGGCATTGAGGCACACATCTCTAACCCCTTCAGACAGGAGACTGAAGCAGGAGGGTCTGCATAGCACTACCTTATTGCCAAAGAAAGAAAAACAAGTATGACCATCAGGAGGCAGGCTGCTTAGCATTAATTGCTTGGAGAACCCAAGGCAGTGACATCAAGGATGGTTAGTAAGAGCAAATAAGATGAGTGTTGATCCTGTGTGGCCTTACAGCTCTTCTGCAGATTGTTTTAATGGTCTGGGCACCAGCTTGTTAGTTTCTAAAAATTAATATCTGACACCTTACAGAACTTTCCCCTCATTGTCTGCAACACCCACTTAGCACTCCTGGTTGTTCTCACTGGAGACATTTCTGTCCATCTCAAAAAATAGACTTATTTTTTCAGCATGCCTGCTCACACCAGTTCCTAGGTAGCTCTCTTCAAGATTCTTGTTACAGGGTTACAAATCAACAGCTCAATAAACCTGTGCTTGCACCCCTCCCCCACCTGCCCACCCTAGTCCTGCAAATCAAGGACCCCCGCACCTGAGAGCGCACTTCATCATGGTCTTACAGGTTTTCAATTCCCCACGTGGAAACGGGCTTTACGCAGCCAGAGATGCTACCTGTGCTGTTGATTTGGAGGGCTCGTTTTCTATTCCTTTCACCTGAAGGCTGATTGCACGTTCTATTTTATTTACATATTTATGGGTTTCTACTTGAAGTGATATGTGTCTAGCTCTCTCCTTTTTCTCCAGAGGGATGAAAAGGGAGAAATTCAAATTGCTGAGCTCAATGAAGTGAGAGTAGTCATTAGAATTTAGTGAAAAGGATATGGGCCTTAGAGCCAAAGAGAATCTGGTTTTTATTTCAAGCAGGGCATTTGCTAGCTGGATGATTAGGGATGTATTACTTCACCTCTCTGTGCCTCCATTTCTTTTCTTCCATTTAAAGGGGATTATATCTCATTATTTTTGGTTTAAAAGCTTCAGTGAGGTAAGGTATGTGCCTAGCAGAGAACTCAGGACCTGAAATGCCTTGATGAACATTATTTAGAAATAAACCTCAGGCCTGAGAAGACCATGTCAGAACCTGATTGACTTCCGTGTGACATGATAGACCCTGTTATAAAAGGATGTCGCTGTGATGGTACCTGGTGGTGAGGGCTTAGTGGGGAGAATGAGAATTGCTCTTTTCGGGACCTTTTCAGATCCCTTTCCTCTTCTGAAAGGTCAAGGTATATGAAACTGAAGCCTTATATATTCAGAGCAAATTTGGAGGGGTGGGGAGTCCTGATCCCCCACAGGGACCTCTTCAGTTGATCTTTAACTTCTCAAAGGAGCCACCAGGGTACCAGTC
This sequence comes from Zapus hudsonius, assembly GCA_004024765.1. NCBI lineage: Eukaryota > Metazoa > Chordata > Mammalia > Rodentia > Dipodidae > Zapus > Zapus hudsonius. The sequence continues at coordinate 6,029 of PVHP010017468.1, read as the reverse complement.
CTTTCAGTCTAGAGAGCAGTTCTATGTCAGAGCAGAAAAAGAGAAAGACAAAGGTATTGGAAGCTTTGCAAAATAGAACAAGATCGCCCCACCAGCCTCGTGGGAAGGCAGCATAATTTGGCTCAGAGCTCCAACTAGAAGAAGTGGGACTTCCTCCTGGCTAGATGGTAGTATGAACACAATCTAATCTTCATTTCTGCCCTACAGTAATCCAGGTGCAGTGATCCATCTATAAAAATCTTAAGAGAGCATGAAAATATGAAGCAATAAAAGCCAACTCACCATCCTGCCAAGAATGAAGCCATGTGATCAAGGCATTCTCGTGATGGAGGTAGAAATCTTGAAGAGACTAGGGAAAGATGGATCTTGTACATGGCACACTACGCTCAAAGGGACATTGCTGCTAGTGTAGCATTAACTCATACTGAGGGCAGCTGTAGAAGGTGGATTTTAACCACGGCTTCCTCAGAAAGAAGGGAAGAGAGGCTACTGTTCCTGAATCCACAACCCTAACCCTTCCTGAATTCTCTATTACCTCTGAACTTCCTTCTTCCTCTGGGGTATAGAACCATGATGGGAAGATCAACAATGATGAAAATGTGGGAAGTTTGGTCTCACTTCACCCAGTTCTGAAGCCTCTGTGTGAACCAAGATGTGTGTGCAGACAAGCAAGCACCTGGCGGGTCCTGTGAGGTCCATCACTGGATTTTGAAGACCCCCTTCCACTCCTACTACGCACAATGTCTACAGGTAGACACCTTGCAGTCTTCCTCACTTGGTCTATGAAAGAAGTGGCCCAAGGCAAAGTGTTCTCTCTCTGTGTCTCTCTCTGTCTCTCTCTCTGTCTCTCTCTGTCTCTCTCTCTCCCTTTAAGCCTCTACTTGACAACTTCAGACTTTCTCTCACTAGCCTCTTCCATCTCCTCATTGGTTGAGATGATGGTTGTTGTTTTAGTTAACTTCTCTCCTTGCTGCAACAAAGCAAGGTTCAACCAAAAGCAGCTTTTGGAGGAATGGGTTTATTTTGGTTTACAGACTGGAGGGAAAACTCCATCATAGCAGGGAAAACAATGGCATGAGCAGTGAGGGTGGACATCACCTCCACCACAGCACTGAAATCAGTGGCAAGAAGGTGTGCCAAACACTGGCAAGGGGAAGCTGGCTATAACCTCATAAGCCCACCCCCAACAACACACCTTCAACAAGGTTCCAATACCATAACTGTCATCAGCTAGTGATCAAACGTTCAGAACACATTAAGTTTATGGGGGACACCTGAATCAAACCAGTATAATTCTCCTGGCCCCCATAAAATGATTACCATACATGATGTAAAATGCAGTGCATTCAGCTCAACTGGAAAAATCCCACAGTTTTTTTTATCCATCCCCATGATATGCAAGCATTCCATAATCTAAGTTCTTTCAACTGAGCCATAATACCAAAATAAATAAATAAATAAATAAATAAATAAATAAATAAATAAATAAAGGTACAGAACATTCATACTACAAAAGACGATATTAGGCATAGAAAAGACAAAATGAATCAATATAAGATTTAAAACAAACAGGACAAACATCAAACTCTAATTCTCAGTCTAATAATAACCAGTGACTGGTCTCTAGAGTTCCAATTCTGCCCCTCCAGCTTGGCTACTCACAGTCCAGGAAAGTTTCATACAGTGCTAGCAGTTCTCCATGGCAGCCATCCCATAATCCTGGCATCTCCATTGGCTTTCCACTGCAACCCACAGTTCATCCTCATGGTTCTATTGGGCTTCACACAAGCAATCCAATATACCTGCCCCTGGCCACTTCCAAAAACCAAAACTGTGTTGTAAATCTAATATTTTGTTAGACTCCACAGTACCAGGTGGGCTACCAACTTGTTAATCGAGGGGGGAATAAATCCAACTTTGAAAAGCAGGAAAACTTCACCATTCAGGCCCTTTACTTCAAAGAGTCCACATTCTTCCTGCTGTCCCAATGCAGATCACCTGGCCCAATCTCAATAGTTGTAATCTCCCTAACAATTGCAGCTGAATGGGCAACCATTTCAGCCCAAATATTTCCTTTCTTTCTGTGTCATCTCCATCTGTTCACACCAGTTCATTTTTAAGCAAACCAACTCTGCACAAGTTCTCAGGACACAGGCAGGCCAAATGCAGCAAGCTTCTCACACCAAATGCTTCTGACACAATCCTAACAAAGTTCTTTCTCACCCTCATAAGCCAAAACTCACAGTCCATAGTTCTTATTACAGTCATGTCTTTCCAACTGTGACCAGAATGATCCATAAAGCTGTACTCACATCACTGCAAGGTGTCCCTTTGACTGAGATTTCAAATCCTTCCATATTCTTCCTGCAAATCAGCTCCAAAAGGCCAAAACCACAGAATCAGGGTTCTAGCAGCAACAGATGACTCCACTCCTGGTACCAAATCTGTTGTAGTCATCTTTCTTATTGTGACACGGAGCTATAGCTGCCACTAAGCTATAACCCAGCCCCAAAAGGCAGCTTTTGGAGAAATGGGTTTATTTTGGCTTACAGACTCAAAGGGAAATGCCACGATGGCAGGGAAAATGATGGCATGAGTAGAGGCTGGGCATCAACTCCACCACAGCACTGAAAACAATGGCAGGAAGGTATGCCAAACACTGGCAAGAGGAAGCTGGCTATAATCCCCATAAGCCCACCCCCAACAAACAGCTCCAGTGAGGTTTTAAAACCCAAACTGTCATCAGCTGAGGCTCTATCAATCAGAACACATTGTTTATGGGGGACACCTGGATCAAACCACTACAGCGGTGCAAGGAGGGAGGAGTAAGGATCTTTCTAGGTACCACTTAGTGATCATTGAGAAGATCAGCTGGGAACTGTTCTCTGTAGAATGTGGAATTCTTGGCTTATTTTTAGACGTGAAACCTTAGATCAATTCCCAATGCTACACAAAAAGACCTATTCAATATCCTCTAACAATTAGATTTTCTTGTTACCCCAATGTTCACTAGACAGCGAGCACCTCATCGAAGGAGAAGTTCAAGTCAGCCATTCCTTCCCCCAACCCCTCCTAACCTTGAGGGAAAGAGCTTGAAGAAAAATGTAAGCCATAAAGAGGCATTGATGATAATGAGAGCTAGTACTCTTTACTTATTAAGCTAACTGAATTTTAAAAAATAGTCCTGGGCTGGTGAGATGGCTCAGCGGTTAAGGCACTTGCCTCCAGTATCTAAGGCCCCCGGTTCAATTCCCCAGGACACACATAAGCCAAACCCACAAGGTTGTGGCCCTGGTTCTCTCTCTCTCTCTCTCTCTCTCTCTCTCTCTCTCTCTCTCTCTCTCTCTCTCTCTCTCTCTCCTTGAAAATGAATAAATAAAATATTTAAAAAATAGTCCCCACATGTATTAAAATTTGGGTCAATCATTCCTATAGCTGTGAAAGCTTGAGATGATGAACTATAGGCAATGGATGATTCTATTTATGAAAACAGTGGTTACCAATACCTATTACTTACTAGGCTTAGAATATTAAGCTGGTTTTAAGTGTTTTTACTTGTAATTCTTACCACAGCCTATGGGGTATATATAATTTTCTCTACTGACTGTGAGGTACATGACTTGCCCAAGGCCACACAATTGCCCTAGTATCCTAGCTGTGAATTGAGCTCTTAATTGTATAGCTACAAAGCTCACTCTCTGATAGAAAGTCCAGAATTCAATGTGATTATCAAAACATCATGCACCATGACCAAATGGGCTTTATCCCAGAGAATGCACTGAGAAATATTCTTGAATATTAGAAAAACTATTGGTATGATATTTCCTATTAGTAGATCAAAAGATAAAATACCATCTGGATCTTCTCAGGAGAGGCTGAAAAGTAATTTGAAAAAAAAATTGCAGTCTTCATTACTGATCAGACTTCTTAGTGAGCCCAGCCATGGAAAGATGTTTTCTTATTTCAAGCAGAAAATGTTCTTATAGCCTCAAAGCCTATGAGAATAAACCAAACTTAAAAAAAGAAAAAAAAATGTAAAAGCTATTAGAATTACTAATAGATTTCAGTCTTGTGGTCAGGCACAAAGAAAAGAAACAAAACTCAATAGTCGTATGCTATTGACAATCATTATCAAAATATACTAAAATGTCTCACATAATTAAGAACATTCAAAATATAAATACTTAGGAGTAAGCAAAGAGATGTGTAGAATCTATATGGAAGTGTACTCACCTACAAAATTTTATTGAGGACGATAAAACAAGACTAGAATAAATGGAGCCATTTATCATGTTGTTGGATTAGTGAATTTAATACTGTGAAGATATCAATTCTCCAAAATTAATTTATGGGTTTAATATAATTGCAATCAAAATCCTAATGGGATTCTTTTTGGAACTTGACAAAGTGATTTAAAAATTTATCTGAAAGAATATACCAGGAAGGAGTAGACCAGATCACTTAGAAAAAAAAGTGGCAATATTGGGGGGGGGGTTCTCTTGTGTGATATCAACATTTATAATCACTATCATATTAAAGCCCAGAACAGAATAAAATATATTGTGAGACTGGATTTTAAATTTTATATGAATGTAAAAATGCTTAATAAATTGTACATGATTAATAAAGAGCATATTATGCAAATAATTTAGAAAAGTAGAACCCATTGCATGTGTATTATGATATGGCAAATAACTTATAGGTAGGTCAGGCACTGAATAGTAGAGAGAAGCAAGAGCTAGAAAACATTTAAGAAATGATTTTTCTTAAGAGGAACTCTCAGCTCCTTAAAAGCCAACAGACATACTCTTAACACTGTGTTTTGCAACCTTCACTAAGTCCAAAGAGAAAAAGGAGAAGGAGATTTTTACAGTGCTGTATTGCAGTATTCAAAACTCAAATGAGGAAGCCGAGTACAGGTAATTATGTGACAAAACAGAGCAAAGGGAAGGTATACTTATGCAGAAAGCTATAATAATCAAAATCTAATTGCATCGATAGACAAAAAGCTCAAAGGTATAAATGGGTAATTGCCAAACAAAATATGAATGACAAAAAGTATATTAAAATGTCCAGTGTCACAGGTAGTCATTTTACCTGTGATATTACCAAGTCTGTGATTTAATTGGTAATAATCAGATTGGCAAGGAGCAGTAAGGCAGGTTCTTTACAGACATTTCTGCAGGCAAGCTACCTGGCACTGCATATTATAGGATGATTTGCTAATTTTTTCCTAACAAATAATCAGAGCTCTCAAAAAGATGTTTGTACATAGAGAGGTCATTCCTATATTATTTATAATGTCAAAAACTCAGAAATGAGTTAAATGTACCAAAAGTAGAAGAATATTTTGATGAATTTTGGTACACACACACAGTGGAATCCTATGCTGGTGGGGAAAGCTGTATCTTCATGGAATATTGAATGGCATGGGTTTGTGCTATAAGCTAAAAGATCAGCTTACAAAACTGCATATGGAAGGACTGTCTGAATTTTGTGGAATACAAACGTACAACCCATATATCAGTTGGGGTGGTTGATCAGTGAGAGCTATAAAGTGTATGTCGGACCCCCCCCCCATTCTGTACCCTACACACTTGTAGCAAGAGCACAGAGGCCCCATCATGTCTGCCCAGGATTCTTGACCCTCCCTCTTATCAACTGAAGTTTCCAGAAAAATAAAAGTCACATCTATATTAAGGATTCTACAAGGTTGTTTGGTTGATTAGAATTGATGTGTTTATAGAGGTTTGGAATATTAGCCAAAGTATCCTGGGAAGAGTCTTTACCTCCCTTAAGGAGCATCCATTGCTCACCTCTGTCAGATCTAACATCCTTTTGACTATCCTGTAAAACCTTTGGGGATCTATTAACAGACCACTGACTCCTGCCAACCCAGAAGCTAAGACTGTCATCAAGCTAGCATCCAAAACCTACCTCTAACTTACTATAACCCCTCTACCTGATCTTTCCATCAGTATAGTTAACAGTTTCTTGATGTATGACTTTCTTTGTCCTATAATTTAAAA
>PVHP010017467.1:0-34222 GCA_004024765.1 Zapus hudsonius | reverse complement strand
TGTGTGTGTGTGTGTGTGTGTGTGTGTGTGTGTGTGTGTGTGTGAGAGAGAGAGAGAGAGAGAAAGAGAGAGAGAGAGAGAGAGAGAATGGGCTAACCAGATCCTTTTACCATGCCTGGTGGAGGAGTTCCACGTAGGCCACATTCTGCACCTGGCTTCATGTGGGTACCGGGGAACTAAACCTGGGCGGGCGGGCAGGCTTTGCAAGCAAACACTTCTAACTGCTGAGCCAGATCCCCAGCCCACCTCCATTGTCTCATTGTAGACACTCACACCCTGGTACATTCATCTGCAGGTTATCCCCTGTAATCAAACAAGTTTTCCATTTAATTTCAGTTAAATCAGGTTTAAATATTCAATAAACTTTTTCATAATATTTAAGATGTATATCCTGTAGATGGTATAAATAGAAGAAAGAAATTAACATATTCCTACAGATTTTCTCTAATGCTTCTGTTTAATGTGGTTACCTAAGGAAGAATTTACAAGTGTGGATATAATATCTGCCTGTTACATGCATGGACATGTAATACACACATATGTTATAGTTTTGAGCACGGAACCCAGGGCCTCATGCCTGTTAGGCAGGTACTGCACCTGTGAACTACAACCCAGTCCAAGCGAAAGTTTAAGTGTGAAAATTCAGATGGAGACACTTCGTTGTGCTCTTCCCTGGGAAAACTCATTCAGAAAATGTTGGCCATGTTCAAACACTTTGAACAATGGATTTGGGGCTCAGGCATGCTGGCACACATCTGTATTTTCAGCACTCAGGAGGCTGAGAGCAGAGGATCATGCATTTGAGGCCACTCTGGGCTACATAGCAAGACCCTATCTCAAAAATTCAAGATAAAAAATAAAGACTGGGACAATCTTGTCTCTGGTTTTTCATCACTGCCTACTGTGTTGCTCTCCTCACTTCATTGACTTTAAGAGATTGAAATGTGGTTAACTCCTGCATCTTGAGCCACATGTAAACAAGCATTAACTGTAAGGGTGTTGTAAAGTCACAGCCCTTCAATAGGAGATCACTACGGTGGATTAGGACCTTCTGGGCTACAGTTAGCTAGCAATAATAATAATAATAATAAATAATAATAATAATAAATAATAATAAAATAAAGTAAAATAAAACAAATCAGCTTTAAGGAGAAGGCAACATATCAGTAAACAATTAAATTTTCCCTAGTCAGAGTTACTTTAAGTAGTATGTACACGTTTTCTAAAATGTGTGGAAAACACCAGGTTATTGTGTACAGCTTTCTGGGGTTTGCATAGAGCCCTGAACTAGGTCTCTATATCTGAGGAGACAAGAGGGAAGTGTGAGTGAGGGAGAGGAGGAAGGGGAGGAAGGGGAGGAACAGGAATTTGGACACACTGAAGTTCTCTGTAAACTAAGCAAAGAGCTCCCTTAAGAAGTTTGCCTGTAATATTTCAGTGGTGCATTCATATAACATCTTGACTTAATAAGGAGACCAGCAAAAGGAAAGAAAAAAACCCCTTAGCAAGACAATAAAAAGTTTCCTCCTCTAACTCCACCGCCTTGGGGGTTTTTCCTTTGAGCCTCAAAGCTCAACCCACTGAAACTCATCAATTTTGGCTTTTATGATGGAAAGGCCAGAAAACATTTGAACCTTCCCAGCTGCCCCTTGGGGTGAGAAGGTTTCCCAACCCCACTGAGTCTTAGGGTGAGTCCCCAGGCAAAGCCATGGGCCACAGGGCTTGGAGAGAGGTCTGGTTTCTGAGGCTGCCACCAAGGGCCCTTCTGCTTGCCAGCCTGCAAACAAAGGACAGTACCTCAAAGCTGTGTCCCCACGCCTGACCTCAGGCCACAGGCAAAATATTTTATCTCTGGGTCCTAGTGACAGAAGCTGCTCCGGGCACTGCAATTGTGGTTTATGGTGTGACTGGAACCCTTTGATGGAATTACTATTGCCTTTTAGTTCCATGCCTGGCCATTTATTATTCTGTATATTTTTGAAAGCGGTGGGAAACTTTCATAACCAGAGCCTAAGCCAGGCGAAAACTTGTTCTATTTGGAATTTGTAATGAAGGCAAAACATGGCCTGGATTTTCTGAAAGCCTCCTTTGCGGCTTGCCACAGCCCCAGGGCACAGTGAGACAGGGATGGAGAAGGCCTGGGAGCAGATTTTGTTACCAAGAATAGGATAGAACAATATTTGCCTCCCAAACACTAGGGTTGTTATTTACCTTCCCAGCGGGGAGAGCTGAGGAATAAATGCATATTTCACATAAAGTATAAATATCAATTCTTTCATTTATAATTTTCAGGATTGAAAAAAAAAAAAAAAACCTCCCCCTAAACAAAAGGCTAGGGAAAAGTTTTAGCATATTTGATTTCCTGACCCAAGGGAAGAAATTCTTGATTTTCAACTTTTGACCCCTCTTAACAGAGCTGTTACTTTGCCTGAAAGTATGGTGGGGATGGAAGAAAAAATGTAAGACATTTGAAGGCGATTATGGGTCTGAAAATGTTTCCTTTTGTGCTTTGGGAGATGTCAGATTGTAAGGCATGTAAAACTGGGTTTGGATGAAAAACTTCACCACCTTTTCAGATATTCTTGGAGATTATTTAACTGGCTCAAATTTGCTCCCCTTAAAAGAGCCTCGGACACCCCCACCCCCCAGCCACCCCCCTCCCCCCAAAGTGGCCAGCTATATGATGACGTCCTTCATTCTTATTTAAGTCAAAGGTTAATCATAAAGGAGGGGCTGGTCCCTCACTGTGTCAAGTTAATGTTTATTTTTCACCATCATTTAAGAAATTTCCTAAGGCCCTTATTTCACTGCGGAAAGTAGAGTAAGAGATCTCAGATTTCATGCCCTAGGGCTCCAGGAATAAAAACAGCAGGGCATTTGCATCTGTTTAACTGTCTCCTTCTGAGTCCTCTTCCCGGTCAGGGGGAAAACCCCATCTCTAAGTTAAATGGAGCTCTTCTAGGAGATATTTGCAGAAAACACAATTCAGAGAAAGGTAATCAGTCAGAAATGACGTAGGAATCAGAGGCCTGTGATTGGAGCCCAAAGCTCAGAAAGGTTCTTTCTCCTGCTTCCTTCGTGCCCGGGTATCAATGAGCATCAGTGAAAGGTGGCCGAGGAACCAATTTCATGCATCTACTGTACGAGGAAATGAACTGAGCCAAGGGCAAAAATAAAATTATACAAATGTTATTATAGACTAGCCTGCTTCTGTCCTGGTTTAATTCAAATTTTAGGACTGCAGGCTTAGCTTCTGGCAATAGCCTTCCTGAATAAATCAACATTTGCTTACATCTAAATTATTAGGGAAGCATGTGACTTTGTTTATTGTATAAATTATACGCAAGGTTAAAGCATTAACTTACAACTGGCTTTGTTCAGTCACCTCACCAACTCTCCTGAAGTCATCTCTCCCCCAACCAGGAAATAAAATTCTGAAACTACTAATTTCGTTGCTGTTTTCGACAAACCAAATAATCAATCTGTGAAACATGCGGCATCCAAGGTAATGGTAGGAGCACTGTTCAGAGGAAGATGGGAGACAGTGTTTAAGGGCCCAGAAGCCGTCCACATGAGTTCTGACATGGTGTCTGCACAGAGGGAGATGGTGGGCTGGTAAGTAATCAGTTAAGTTGATTAAGGCAGCCAACCAAATGGGATAATTTAATACAAAACTAAGGAAAGCCTTTTGGCTATGATTTCAGTAGGCAAGGAATTTCAAACCATATTGCAATGTTGGGCCCAAACCTTTTTATTGCCTTTATCTGTCAGAAGTTAGACACAGACTCTGGAAAATGTACTTCGAAATAATGGCTTTTTTTTTTTTTAATCTAAACATCACTGAGAATGATCCCAAGAGTTCATGCCCACATATTCAGGAAGTGAAGAAGAGCTTTGGTGACTAGACTTTGGGCCTTCTTGGTATGTAGATGAGGCAGATGTCAGGTGTGTCTTGTTACGAGAACAACCAATTAAATAGCATTGGTTCAAAGTAGACAAATCAGAAGCTAATATTATTGCCATGCTGGGAATTGAACCTAGGGCCTCAGGCAGGCTAGGCCAGCAAAATCCTCAAACTAGCAACGATGCGCTTTAGAAAAGGTTCTTTTTATAAGATCGTTCATTTGAACCTTTTCTATATTATGAAACTGATTCAACACTGATATTAAATTCTCCTTTCCAGAATCTATAGAAATGGGTCACCTAGGTGCAGAACATGGGGGCCCGTCAGTAGCAGGTGTCCATCCCTGTGCTGGGATTTCCAGGAATTAATGTTTGAGAATGTCATCTGCAGGTTCTGACCTGGAAGCAACTCTCCAGGGCCCTCTCCTCCTTCAGGTGCACAATGCCGCATTCCTTAGTCATTTCCTGAGCTCTGTGGGAAGTAAAACCAGCACAAGGAATTGACATCTCATTCCTTGCTTTGTTCAGTCTCGCTAACATATCTTATAGCATAACATATAGCATCCTTCTTGACTGTATTGAAATAGTGATTTAATGAAAGCTAACCACTGAGAGCTACATTCTATTTGAAATAATTTTCAAATGTGGAAAAAACAGAACCTCTGGATGTAAATAAATTTCACAATTCACCTTTGGGTGGTGTTTGTTCAGAGAAACTGAATGTCTCAGAGCATTGTCTCCTCATCTGTGACTTGGGAATGATACATTGTCAACATACCAGGAGTTTGGGGAGGTGATACCTTTCATTATAGATACTTTTTTTTTTCATTATAGATACTTTTCATTATAGATATTATAGATAGCTCCCTAATAGATGATTAGTCACCACTTACCAATAACTTTTTTCTTTTTTTAGTCTTTATTATCGATAATTTGATACAGTGTATAAGCAAATCTTATGGTGGTACCCCCATTTCTCTCCTCCCTGTCCCCAACCCACTGGGGACCCTTCTTGGTGAGCTTACTGCATCAGTCCATGGGGTAGGGGGCTATGATTAGCTCAAGAGGTAGCCTGGTTCCTCCCTTCCCCATTTTGTGTGTTGTTACTGAGGGGGACAATGTCTCTGGATCTTCTCTCCCACCATGGCTCTTACAATCTTTCCACCCCCTCTTCCCCTCTGTTCCCTAAGTCATGGTGGGTGAATTATTAAGTCTGCTTTATTGTTGAGATCTTAAGTGTGTCTGGACTTCTGCTTTGGGTTGTGCTGGGTATCACTGGTGTCTGTCTTGATGACCTGGGTTATCTGACTTGCTGTGATGATAGGTCTCTTGTTTACTTTTTTCTTATTGTAATCAATTACTAGAAGTTTGAATCTACAATTTAAGGACATAAAACTAGCAGTGAAGTGTTGGAACGCTGCTGCTACTGTTCAAGAAACACTCAGGGATTTCTGGTGTGTGCGGCTAGGTGAGCCTCAACCTGAACACTGTTCAGTCCCCCAACTCGGGGCTTACAAGGCTCTCCCAGAGTTTCCCCAGGGAGGAGAGAGAGAGAAGTAAACATGTGAATTGCAGAGGGAAGTCACCTCTACGCCACTTTCTAACTGCCATGTTTAAATACTCTGTACCTAAAGTGAGTGTATGAAGGAAGACCTTATACATGATGGGAACTTTAGACTACTGAAGACAGAGGGATTCATGATTCCATAGAACCAATCACAGTTATTGTGGAAGATGGCCCAGAGGAAGGCACAGAGAGGGTACAGGCCACAGACAGGAGAGGCCAGGGGACGAATCAAAGAATTGGCTTGAGGTCTATGGAGGCTGTGGTAGATTGTCCTTGTAGGCTCAGGAGTTTGAATTCTAGAGCCCCAGCTGGTGGTGTTGTTCCAGAAGGTTGTAGAACCTTTAGGAAGTAGAACCTTGCTGGAGGAAGTGGGCTTTGAGGGCCGGCCTTGAAGTGTTACAGTCCAGGTCTACATCCCTCTCTCTCCAGCTTGACAAGCAGCTTCTGCTGGAACCTTCCAGGCATTTCTCTGTGCTCTGGAACTCTAGGACCACATAAGCCCTTTCGTAAGTTACTTCAGGTATTTGTTCACAGCAATAAGAAATGCCCTTATTAGCATATATTATACAAAATAAGGGGTTTGATTTCATTTTCAAAGTTTCAGGTCTTTCATTAAGGTCTTTGGTCCATTTTGAATTGATTTGGGTACAGGATCAAAAATAGGGATCTAGTTTTAACAAAATGTGTATATTCACTTTCCTCTATTGTTAAAGAAATTGTCTTTTCTCCAATATAGGTTTTGACACCTTTGTTGAGAGTCGGTTGCTGTAGCTGTATGGGTTCAATTCTGGGTCCTCCATTCTGTTCCGTGGGTCTGTATGTCTACTTTTTGTGCCCGTACCATTCTGTTTGAGTTACCAGGACTCTCTAGTATATTTGCATCAGATATTATGATCCTGTAGCATTGCTCTTCACATTCAAGATTGCTTTGGCATAATCGCTTCCATATGAAGTTTAAGGCGTTTTTTTCCTAGTTCTGTGAGAAATATGATAACAACCTTCTACTGGCCTAATCTCACAGACAGATAGTAATAACCTTCACAGAATAGGGTCTTGAGTTTAAGTCCTGCTATGAGATGTTATCCTAAACATTTTCAGCTATTACTTCATTATCATATCGAGCCTGTGAAATTGCTTTTATTCTTAGTCCTGCTTCCTGGGAATATTTTTAGGAAGTGGCTGACTCTTGAATCTTCAAAAGATATATATACAATGAACTCTCACATTATGTGAAATGTCTCCCTATTAAATATTGGTCTTTTTGGTATCTCTTTACTATCCTTAAGATAAAATGATACACAATACCCCTAATGGTCATTGGGGAATCACCTTCTCCCAATCTCAGGACCCAATGGGATTTGTTTTGGCAAGTCTTAGTAATAATACATAATAAAATCAGTTACTTTGAGGTCCTCCCCAAGTGCATGCATGTGTGATCATATGTGTGTGGACACATGCGTGCTTACATGTGTGGGCATGTCTGTGGAAACCAGAGTTTGATGACAGGTGTTGAATGTCTTCCTCCATCACCCTCCACATTATTTACTGAGGTAGGTCTCTCACTTAAATCCAGAGCTCCCTGATTGGCTAGTTTAGCTAACCAGCTTGTCCTGGGGAATCTCCTGTCTCCATCTCCCAAGTGCTGGGATTACAGACAGGCCGTTATGCCCACTTGGCATTTATGTGGGTTCTGGCTCTAGATGTGTTGGTTTTGGTCTCCAGATATGTGGGTCCTGGGTCCGAGCTCCTGATCCTCTTGTCTGCACCTTGAATGCTGCCGGGATTACAGGCATGTGCCACTATGCCCAGCTCTTCAGTTTTGTTCCTGATAATAGTACAAATTTACAGAACAATTTTTATTTTTGGTCACAAACTAATCAAATGGAATGCTGCAGGATAAAGTTTGGGGCATTTTTGGAGAGGAATGAGAATACAAGTGCTATGCACATCATCATTTTGTTGAAAGTTGTCTGTGGTAGTATAGACATTTTCTGAGAACTCTCTCACAGTACCTATGGTTCATGTTCTGTAAGTGTTTATTAGGGCTGAAATGAAAAAAAGATACATGGGATTGATTGGATTCAATTTTATTTTCACATTGCTGGACGAATTTGAAAACAAGGAAATATTGAAATGGGAATCTTAAAAACCCTATATGGATTGTCCATCCAAGGGGTCTTCCTGTCCTGTAAAGATATAGCCAAGACATAAGAATGTACAGTGCTGTCATACCAAAACTTTGACCTGCTAACGACAAATACAGCTTTACAAGCTTCTTTATGTTGAGACATGCTTTGGTGCCTATGAAATATTACTGTTTTACCTAAAGATGGCCTTAGAAATTACCCACAAATGTCCAGTGCCTCAAAAAGGTTTGTGAATTTCCCTGAAGAAGTTACTGGCATAGCCGACACTAGAATTTAGATTTGTATGAAGACTTCTGACTTGAAGTCTAGGACTTTGACCTCTATAAAACTATTTCCTCCTAAGGTATAGTAAACAGATAGTTGAAAAGATGATAATAGATAGATAGATAATAGATAGGTAGATGATAGATAGGATGGATGGACAGACAGATTAGATAGATGAATGCAGAGATAGATGATAGATAATAGGTTAGGTGGATAGATACATGGATGGTGTGGTAATTTAAATAAATGTTTCCCAATAGATTTAAGAGTTTATTAAAGTTTTCTTTTTCCAGCTGCCTGGCTGAAGGGTGTGTCACCTTGGCTAAATTCTAGGGTCCAGCCCTAAGGCGTTTCTGGGATAGATCTAAAATTCCAGCTATACATCTGCAAAGAACAGTCTGAGCTCAAGTTTGGAGTTCCTACTGTTTGCAAGACTGAGTGCGCTTGCTTGCCTTTAGAGTTACTAGTGATGGGTTCCTCTCCTTAGACCTGTGAAAGGGGGCCAACCTCTTTCACCATTATGGAACTTCCCCTGGATCTGTTACTTCAATAAATACTTTCCTAAACACCCCCCAAAAAAACAATAAATCAAAAGATCATTCAAATTCTTTTAAAAAATAAAATAAAATGGGAAGCATAAAAACAAAGAGAAAAACTGGGTGAGTGCTGATACACTCCGTGGTAGGAGGAGCACCATGAGTTTGAGGCCACCCTCACCCTGAGACTACATAGTGAATTCCAGGTCAGCTTGGCTAAAGTGAGACCCTACCTTGAAAAACCAAAACTAAACAAAACAAAAACAAATAAGCAAGCAAGCAAACAAAAAACACCTCACAAAATTTGGAAACATAATGAGTGCTATAGCATCTATGAATAATCTTGAAATAATTTTTAGTAGTAACTTCTTAGTACTAGGTAAATTAAATTGTTCATTCTTGGGTTAAAGAATATTGAGGCAGAAAGAGAATATATGGTCTGGGAAGCGAGGGTAGACACTGGGAGTCATATGCTTAGCCCTTTATCTTAGCAGCCTCTCATCTACCACACATTCTCATGGGCCAGGTAGGGAGGCATACATCGTTAGGTCCGTGAATGCCCTTTTCCAATGTGTGCTGGCATTCCTGGAAGAAATATGTATTCTGTCAGGTGTGATGAATGCAGGGAGGAGGAAAACACAATAAGATAAATATATCATTTTGCTTGTGCTGTGTAATAAATCACCCTAAAACTTCATGGCTTGAAACTGCAGCCATTCCTATCGTGGTTTAAAACAATGTGATTCTGGAGGATGGTCATTTACACTGAGCTCAGCTGGACAGTTTTGTTTTTCTTCTCCTTGTTCATCTGTGGGAAACTCAGGGTTGCCTAGGTAGATCTTCTTGGGTTTGGAGAACCTGGGTCTCCTCCATGTGGTTTCTCATCTTCTATAAAACTATCACAAAAATGTTTTAAATTTGTGTTTTGACGATTTCATGCATGCTTATATTGTAGTTCGAACATAGAGAACCCATTTTCCTCTCTTATTCCCCTCCCATTCCCGCTGAATCTCTTCTTCCCACCACTTACCAGAGGCTACACCACTGAACAGATGAACACTCCTCAAGGAGGAGAGGGGCTTCATGAATCTCTCCTCCACCCCCCGTGGCACACGCATGGCTCTATCCTATGCAGGTCTTATCCAGGTAACCACAGTTGTGTGAGTTCATGTGTGCCACAACCATGTCAAGTGCAGATGACAGAGTTCCACAGCACTCCTCCCCATCCTCCAGTTCCTGCAAGAAATGGGGGTCTTAAGAGAAAGTGGGAACACACAAGGCATCCAAGAGCTTTAAAGATCATTTGCCTTTCTTCCATGAATCAGGTAATATAGCATCAAATAAACAAACAAGAAAGTAGTCCATTGCTAGCATAAGACAATATTAGCATAATCAGAAAGGGAAGCAGGATATTCTGGTGGGTAGCAGAAAATAACTCACATAAGTGGCCTACTGATTTCATTCAACTTCACTGCAGCTGATAAACTAAGATTTCCATAATAATATAGAGTACAGAAAACAAACAGCAATTTTATTTGATAGGGAAATTGCATCCTGTTACTAGATATAAAATTCTAAGGCATGTTCAATGGTATTTTCACAGTACCGAAAATGCAGGCATATGTTTTCATTTTTTAAATGGGAGTTGTAATGTAAATAATAAATCCACCACAATTTGGCTGGTCCACAGACTACTGGCACCATTTACCCAGAGACCCAGGGATACAAACGCTCTAGTTATCTTGATAGGCCCTCAGCTAAAGTCTCCCATCACTCTGCAGATGTTTATACATGCCCTCCACTTCATCCGCATTTCTTTCTTGCTCAAGGGTCTTCTGGGGCTCCCTACTGCTATTTGCATTACGTTTTAACCACTCATTGCTCTTTGATGCCCTTCTTTTCCTCTGCCTGTATCTGTTTATCTTCTTACTTCTTTGCCCACTAGTTCAGCAACAAATGTCACCCTTCGTCCCTCAGATTCCTGTCCATGGTAGTAGATTGATTGAAAAAGAGTCACATTTCTATGCTTCCTCTGTCTAGGTCCTTTTGAAGTGCACTCCTATCAAAAGCCTTACAGCTTGCTTGAGCCAATCTAACTAATCTGAGACTAAGTCTAATTCTTTGGATGCCTTGTGTGTTCCCACTTTCTCTTAAGACCCCCATTTCTTGCAGGAACTGGAGGATGGGGAGGAGTGCTGTGGAACTCTGTCATCTGCACTTGACATGGTTGTGGCACTCATGAGCTCACACAACTGTGGTTACCTGGATAAGACCTGCATAGGATAGAGCCATGCGTGTGCCATGGGGGGTGGAGGAGAGATTCCTGAAGGCCCTCTCCTCCTTGAGGAGTGTTGATTTCTTTAGTGCTGGAAATGATCATGTACTCAAAGAATTCCAGCAAGGGAACATGTGGGTGGGACTGTGTGGCGTCACTTTCTTACCCTGCCTCTGTGTGTGACGCATGGCTGAAACCAACCAGCACAGAGTTGCTTAAGGCCCAGTTAATTTTGATGACTTCTGCAAAGTATGTCCGACTTTGTTCCGAATGACCATAAGAGTAATGGCCACTTACAGTGGAACTGGGCAGTTTTGTGAACAGCCCTCTCTTCGAGGAGCAATTTAGAGATGCCTTTTTTGTTTTCTTTTGTTTTAAATTTATTGCAGTGTACAAAAGCAAGTAAGTACCCAAATCCTGTTAGCAAATAATGTGATTTCTGAGCTTGGTTCCACCCTAACAAAGTTACAGAGTGTGTGTCACCAGCTAGCAGAGGAAGTTACTAGCTGGGTGCTTGGAAAAACATACAGAGCTCTTTATTTTTTAGAGGAAAAGTCTATTTCCTCTAAGAGTGGCTTCAAGTCTTACCTCCATTTTCTCAACTCAAGTGTTTGTCTTCAGCTTGGTGAACTACACACTGACCAAGAGGGCATAATTGACCACATAGCAAGGACAGTATGGTTGGAGAGTCTTCCTGCGTAAGGGCACAGGTCAACCTGCAAATTATAAAGAAAGTCATCATGTGGGTAAAATCATGTTTACAGCACAAATGAATGTTTCTGGCAGCACGACTTTACTATAAAGTCATGCTGGTGTAATCCTTTTGGCTAATGGCAGGGCTGGGGAGTTAGTTTTAATCTTCCTGGCTGCATGACTCTTGGCAAAGGTCTAAGTAAAGTCAGTTTCAGTTTAATAATATAACCTTGTGGCAACAATCAAATTAATTATGGGCTTGGTGCAGCACGCTTGACATACAGTAGTGTCCAGCACTGGTGTCCTGGAGGTCCTCACCATTGTCACTCAGCCTCCTCCCATCCGTTTCCTCAGCCTGGCAATCAAGGCCAATGTCCATAAGCAGGGTTCACCTGGTATGATGTTGACTAGTACGGACTGGGCATGCAGTAGGCCCTCAAGAAGTTTTTGAGAAAATGTATCTATCAGTCCTATTGCAGTTGTGGGGAAGTGTGTGTACATGCCTCTGTGAAAGGATGATTCAATCCACAGAAGCCAGTAACTGCTTTGCCTCAATGACTGGTCACCAAGGACATTTTTGCACCTTGGATTTATTTATGTGTTCCTTTGAAACCCTAAGTGGAAAGCCAATAACAAATGAAGTTGCTTTAAGGCATACAGACCCTCATTGGCTTATCGCTGTCATCTCCCTAGGCTGCCCTGGAGGCCCCTCTATGGAATCTAAGGGCTCAGAGGAGCTCAGGGCAAACACAATTGCCCTAAAGAATCATTAAAATTAATGCCCTTCCTGTTTGCTGTTTGGCTATTTCAATAAGGGTTTTTTTTTTTCCAACAACAACAAACAAGGACAATGCTCAGGGAATAAACTCAATTTCAGTCAAAGCATACATCACATCATTCCAGATATCTGGTCCTACACAACCTGGTGGTAATATGCCCTGTTTTTCCCCCTCCCTGGGAAATAATTGAAGGTAAACCTCTAAAATTATGCACAAAAAGATTGCGTTGAAATTTACTGAAGTCTGAGTTTTCACATTCTGGTCTCTAATCACCCTGCTTCACAAGACTTCCTGGAGTGTTATCTTTCTAATTGATGCAGGCTCCTTTGTGCCCCTAATTATACCATTTCCTCTTGCTTTTAGTGACCTCGCTTCTCTTCTTGTTTAAATCCTGTACATCTTTCAAGTCTTAAGACAAATTCTCTCTCTTCCAGGATTCCATTTCCTACAACGCTTAGCCTTATTTAGGTCCACAAGGAGCAGCATTTAATTGTTTTGTTCTAGCTTTGTCTTCCTAAATAGGTCACATTCTCCTGCGGGGCAAAGCCTGTGCCATGGTCTTCCCTGTCCTCACTCCAGAGGCTCCGAGTGATAGATATATAGTAGGTGCTGATTAAATATGTGTTGATGGATTTCCTGCAGGAGGGAAGTACGGACTAAAGTTAAAGCACTAAACAAACCGAGGCAGTGATGTGAATGTCCCTTTGGGAAGATGCTCTTGTGGGAATGGGAAAAACCCTCGAAAGAGCCTTCTCTGCTAATGATCTTTGAATGCCCTTCTCATGAGAGGTCACATGGAGGTGGCACCAAGGGACCCTCTGCTCTCCTGAAGACAGGGGTTGGCAGCCTGGCAGGTCACAGGAAGAAGCACTGAGGGTAGGATGTACATGGAAGAAAGTGGCATGTTTGTGCACTTTGGGATTTGATTTTAGTCCAGCCCATCTCTATCCTTATATCCATCTTCTACATCCTTATATCACCTGTCTCCTTATCTCCTTCTGTATCCCTATATCCACCCCTGTACATGTAATTCATTTCTGTCCCTCACAAGTCAGGATGAAAAGAGATTTAACTCTGATGATTTGCAACCAAGGGAGAGAGAAACAGAGAGAGGAGAGAAGAGGAGAGGAGAGGAAAAGGGGGAAAGGAAGCGCTCCCTCCAGGCTCTTCAGAGGTTAACAACATCTCTTAGATTGGGGAAGGCAGATCTGATAAACAGAGGTGACAGGTGACTGAGAATTAGCCCAAACCCCCACACCTCCCTCTTCACAGCTTACTGGGTTTCAAAGCTGCTTTCCAAGGTGGAGACTAGGCAGAGTGCCCCTAAGCAATCTTCATAAGATTAAAGCTTCGGGGCTCCATGCCAGGCATACCAGCAGGGCTCTGGTAAGTGGACGCTGGAGTGTAAGGGAGAAGGAAAGCTAATTCTTCCCCTTCTCTGGAGAGCTCAGGGTGAGTGCATGGAGGCCTTTGTGAGCATGCACACACTCAGAGTTTGCGATGGTGTGTGGCTGAGGCCACAGCTGCAAGCTTTAAAGCCTCTGCTCTAGTACCTTCCTAATAACTGAGCAGTGATCCAACCGGAGAGAGTAGGTGCCATCATTGAGAACACGAGGCAGGGGCACTGCCTTGTTTGAGATATCTCAACACATATCATTTTGTCATTTAGTTACGAAGTGGGTAAGGGCGAAAAGCCAAGAATTATGAGGTCTATGGAAATTAGTGGTCCCTTCCAACACAAACAGACAGCAACCCTAGTCTTAAGAGATAGTGGTGAAAAAAAATCATGTAATATATAGCTGCTAACCACTGGCTAACTTTTGCCAAGGGTTATTTAGAAAGTGAATGTATAACATTGCTTCTCTAAAAAATGTGGGTGTTAAAATCTGAAAAATGGATTTTTGTCCCTACTCTGGTTCCAAAGTAAAATTATTCTTTTCAAACAAGTTTTTGAACTGTAATAGGGAGTTGGCAGATGGCTCAGGTGGTAAAGAGCTTACGCACAAGCACGAGGACCTGAGCCCAGATCCCCAGCACCCATGTGAATCTGGGTGAAGTGACACATTCATATTATCCCGATGCTGGGGAGGTGGAGCTAGAAGGGTCTCTGGGATTTACTGGCCAGCTAGTCTAGTTGGATTGATGAACTCTGTGTTCAGTGAGAAACCCTGTCACAGAAAAAGAAGATAGAGAAGTGATAGAGGAAGACCCCAATGCTGACTTCTGGCCTCTGCACACACATGAACGCGTTGACATACATGTGCATGTACACCATACACACACAAGAAAAGTGAAAAAGTAAAACTGTAAGGGCCCATATGAAGTCAAACTGTAAGGGCCCATACAAAGCAATTATATGCATTAGCTAGCAATTCCCCCTCCTTCCACCTCTCCTCTTGCAACTTTGGCATTTGCTTCTGCTCTAGATGGCCCTGGATCTTTCTGGAAGCCTCTTTGGGATGAGTGTCAACCAGGGCTTCTTAATTTCTTTATTTTTGTTTGCTGTGTGTGTGTGTGTGTGTGTGTGTGTGTGTGTGTGTGTGTGTGTGTGTGTGTGAGAGAGAGAGAGAGAGAGAGAGAGAGAGAGAGAGAGAGAGAGAGAGAGCCTGTGTGTGTGCCCTTGCTATGCCCACGCACCTGCACTTACTTGCCCTTAGTGGCCTGAGTGAGAGAGCAGGGTGTCTGCTCCCGTTCCATTGCTCTGCCGCTCACTCTTGTTTTGAGCTGGAGTCTCTTACTGATCCTGGAGCTTGCTGGTTTATTTATTTTAATTTTTTGAGCTCTGGGAATTCCCAGGTACCTGTTCCCCCATGAGACTAGGGTGATAGGCATGCATGGCAACTCTTTTTGTGGGTCCTGGAGATTCAAACTCATGTGCTCTCAGTCCCCTCACTCCCCATACACAGTGCTCAGCCCTCTTTCTATTTTTTATAGTGGCTTCTACTGAGATCCTTAAAACAGGTCCACGGGGATCAGAACTTGGGAGTCCGTAAAGGGCAGGGTTGGGTGGCGTGTCAGTTCTCTCTCTAAACCAGGGTCTGGAAGTGGATCATGTGTGGAAAGATCACATAATTTTGGGTCCAAACTGAACACTTAGTAAGTTCATTGCAGGACAGGGATATACTGGGAATTTCTTTCCATTCTCCCACAGTGTGTCTGATCTTTTGAGAGGTAGGGCTCAGGATTCCAATCCTAAGCCTAAAAAGTTTCTTTTTTATTTTATCCAAAGAAGCTCTAGAAAACTCTCGGGCAACCCGCATTCCTCCTGAACTACTCTGATAAAATCAAGATAGTAGTTGACATCTAGATGGCACTTCCCACAAGATAGAAGTGTTTGCATTTCTTAACTTAGTCTTCAGAAGTCCAGAGCTGCTTTTCCTATGTTGATTTCCATGTTACAGAAGAGAATGCCAGCTCTTAGAGCTGTTCAGCAGACAGAGTGGATGTGATAGGCAATACTGGAGTCCAGAAGGCACCAGCTGATGTCTCCAGAGTCTTGTGTCCTAGAACAACAATTGGACCAAAGACCCATGGATAGTGATAGAAACAGAGACAAATTATTAAGAAAGACAAAGACACTCCTGGCCATGGAAACTGGCTGGAGTTGGGGAAGGTCCAGAGCTCAAAGGCCTCTGGCTGCGGTCCTGATCTTTCATGGGTGGTTTCACAGCTCTGTCTCTTGCGCCTGTGGAATCCATGCTCGGTTTTGTTACGTGTAGCCTGCAGTATGTGTGTGTATGCTGGGGGTGGAGGATGGGGGTGGGCTTCCCAGTCTTCCTCAGCCATTGGTAATCTTGATGTCTTTCTCCACAGCATGTATGTAAGCATCACATTCTTTCATCACCCTGCAGCCTTATAATTTAGCTCAGCCATCAGTTACTGAGAACTTTCTACATGTCTGGACATGTGCTGGGTACTGATGGTGCCAAGATGATGGTTAGCCAGGCCCACCTCTGTATAGGGAAGGCTATCCAGGGTCTTGTGTATGGAGGGCCAGCTATAACCTTAGGTCACAGGCAGGTTTATGTACCTGGATGCTCACCACTGACTGCGTTCCTTCTAGTTCTCATATCTCTTTGACTTCCCTGTTGTGTGTTGTCTGTTGGCCTGACTGTCTTCCATTGGAGACATTGGGCCACAGAAACCTGCCCTGCTTACGAACCCACTGAGGTAACACTCTCAGTAGTGGAAGAAGGTTTATCAGAACATGCTGGTGGCCTCAGTGTCTGGGGACTGTCACCACGCCAGGCTATGACCACCATCTTATTTGAGGCTATGCTGGCTTTGTGAAGAGGACCCTGAGAGTAGAGTTCCCAATGACAAAAGTCTTTACAATATACTCTCTCAAAAAGTGGGATATTTATTATTACTCTGTGCAGTTTTGATTCCTTCCTTTAAGAATTCATCATGTTGAAACACAGGCATTGAAATACAAGGGGAAGGCTTTAATCTTCATGCGGTACAGGAATGAGTATTTTCTTTCTTTTATTTTTTAAAATTTATTGTCCAAAATGAGTTACATTATTTAATGGACAAACAATGAGTTATTATCCCTAGTTCCCCAATGCCCCTCTTCCCCATCCCCACTCAACTGGATATCCTCCTCCGTGGGTAGTCGGGATCAGTCCTTGGGGCTGGGGACCATGGATAGCCTAGTAGTCAGCCCGGTTCTGCTGGCCTTAGTGTGTTGCTACTGAGGGCGGCCATGACTTTGGGTATTCTCCACCACCAAGGCTCTCACAATCTTTCTGCCCCCTCTTCCGCTCAGTTCCCTGAGTCATGGTGGGTGAGTATTAAGGCTGTTTTATTGTTGAGAACTTAGGGGGTCTCTGTACTTCTGCTTTAGGTTGTGTCGAAAATCGTTGGTGTCTGTCTTACTGGCTTGTCCTGTGTTGGCTGATTGGCTGTGACTATGGGTCACTTGTTCATCTCTGCAGGGTTCCATATGGATCCTCCACGGTATGTCTGGGGTGGCTCATCTCTTGCCAGGATGTCAGCTATCGGCCTGTGGTTTGTTGGTAGGGTTGGATGAGCCACAGCTCTCTCGCTGCATTCTGAAAGATACAAACACAATCTCCATTGGAAAGTGAGATCAGTATAGGTTAACTGAGATACACATTTCTGAATTAGCTAGATTCTATTTTTAGTAGCCTCTCAGTCACTCATTCGCATAGTGCATCTCTCATCGGGGGCCCAAGAGTTGGGCTCCCAGTGCATATAGCCCTAAGTCCCCAGTTCCAGTTAAGGGCTCCCCCTCACTAAGTGGATTATTTGGCCGAATTTAAAAGCTGTTGATTGCCTCCCCCAGGCTTTGGCTCCTCCATTGCACAAGTGCTCCATTCCTGGTTCGCTGTTCTTTCCCAGTAGGAAGTGTGGTCAGCCTACTCATGGCAGCAGACTGTGTTTCATGCCAGAAGTATCTGTTTACTCCAGCTGTCGTTGATCAGCTTCCTCTGGCAGCTTATGCAGTGCCTTCCAGCACTGTACTAGATACCATCTGGGGGCTGGTTACCATTCTGGACCTCCCAGGGTCTCTCGATGCTTAGATGGTTTACTGTAGTTTCTTCAGCAACAGAATCCTGCCTCAAGCCTGGAAAAGGCCTTCAAGAGCTTTGACAGAATCCTGTCTTGTGTTTGGAACCTCATGGGTCACTTTGGTTAACAGCTCAGTGAGGGAAGGAGCCGATGACTGGGAGGAATGAGTTTTTTCTTTGTGGCTTGTGCACCTTGTGGGAAACAGAGTTATTGTTCAGTAAATCAGGGCTCTGAGTAGGTTAAGGAACGTTGATGAAGTACGTACCCTGCATGGAGGCAGGAGAGAAGAAGAGAGCATGAGTGACGGCATTCAGCCAGCCCTTCACACCCTCTTCCAAGAGGGTAAAGGTCATGGTGTGCATGGGCATGCCTGTGGGTTTCAAATTAGAAAAATTTCAAAAGTGTCCCCCTAACCCTAGCTCATGGCCATTGTTCTGTGTACTGTGTTCTGCACAAAGCAAGCTGACATAGCTCATCTCATCTCAGATTGTTTTCTGTGCAAACAGAAGGGAGTTGAGATGCTAAAACAGCATCTTTTCAAATTGAGCATTTTCTCAAGCACTTCTTTCTCAATGCAGAAGTTTCTAATAGGTTGATTCTGTAAATTTATTGAAACAAATTGATCACTGTTTGCTACATGCCGATCTAGTGAGGGCCGAATAGACAGAGCACTTTGCTGAGTCCGGGATCCACTGGCATTTCACATGTCACCTCTGACCTTTACACCAATTCAGAGAGGTGGGTGGTGATTTTACAGTTGGGGAGAACAAAACTCAGAGTAGATGCTGTCTTCTCATCTAGGGCCAGGATCCAAGTCCAACTAGTCAGGCTGCAAAACCTTGTTTCTTCCTTTGCATGCTGCAAGCCCCCTTAGAGAAAGTTTTCAGTGATACATGTTTACATTCAAATTAATGAACTTCATATCTGGGGGTGGAAACTTCTAGAGCGTAGAATATATGTGCATGTGGTGTGTTTGTGTGTGTGTGAGAGAGAGACAGAGACAGAGACACATACAGAGAGACAGAGCAAGCATAGTCTTAAACCTTAAGAGATTTATTTTATTTTAAAGGTTTTCAGACAGACAGCAATGCTACCATGACTCCCTCTATGTATTTGCTGGGTTCAGGTTCAAGTGTTTGAGCACTTGTTCTCCAGCTGGTGGTGCTGTTCTGGAAGGTTGTGGAACTTTGGGAGGTGGAGTCTTGCTGGAGGAAGAGGGTCACTTAGGGCAGGCCTTGAGGTCTCATAGCTGAGCTGACTTCCTGGTCCCTCTCTGCTCCCTGACTGTGGCTGCAGTGTCACCAGCCAGCCTCCCACTCCTGCCACTGTGTCTCCCCTGTCATGATGGACTGTCCTTCTGGAACTGCAAGCAGAAATAGATCCTTTCTTCCCTAAGCTGCTTGATCATAGCAGCGAGAAAGTAACTAATACAGTATGCATCCCTCTGTCCATCGATGAGTCTACTTTTCTTGTGGTGTTGAAGACTGAACCTTGGGCTTCACACATGCTAGGTAGTTAGTGTTCCAGCATGGAGCTGGGCCCCAGGCTGAATCTATCCTTTCCTGGATACATTTCCAAAAATCATACAGGTACTATGCATACTTCATAATGCATGTAGTTGACTAAAGTTTGATAATTTTTGCTTTCTTCTTTATTTCTTTCTTCCATTTTTTTTTAAAGACAAGGTCTTACTCTGTAGCCCTGGCTGGCTGAGAACTCACAATGTAGGGACCAGCCTGACCTCAAATTCACAGATATCCACCTGTCTCTGCTTGGCGAGGTGCAGCTTATAGATGTTAACTACCATGTCCAGCTTCATATTTCTTTTCTGTACTTTACCTTTTTTTTTTTTTTCTAGGTAGGGTCTCACTAGCCCAGGCTGACCTGGAATTCCCTATGGAGTCTCAGGGTGGCCTTGAACTTATGGTGATCCTCCTACCTCTGCCTCCTGAGTGCTGGGATTAAAGGTGTGCACTACCATGCCCCGCTCTGTACTTTTATCTTGATGCATAATTAATTCAATGAAATACACACACAGGTTTGCTGGACACATTTGCTGAGGTTTTTTTTTTTTTTTTTACATAAGTGTACTTGTGTAACCCAAACCACACTCAAGATATAAAATATTCTCTATAATATATATGCTAGAATGCCTGGAGTGGTGGTGCATGCTGTCCTTCTAGCACAAAGGAAACTGAGGCAGGAGTGAGTCTGAGGTTAACCTGGGCCACATGGTGAGGGCCTGTCTCTGGAAAAAAAAAAAAGAAGAAAAAAAGAATGAAAACAAACAATAGAATAACTAAAAAATTCCAACTCTACCAACTATGAGCTAAGACAGCATCACATTAGGATCCAGGGTTCCTTTGTTGTTTTGTTATTGTTGATCATTTCATTTTGAGGTTGGCTCTCTCTCTGGAGCCAGGTTGGCTGGGAACTCACAACTGTTGGTCCTTGAACTTCCTCCCAGCAAACTTCTTTGTCAGCTTCCTACATGCAGGGATCATGGGTGTTAACCACCATAGCATCTTACAGCTCCACAACCTTGTCCATATTTGGTGTTCCTTTTTTTCCCCAAATTTAATCATTCTTATAGATTCTAGCTAGGAGATTGGTGTTGATAATAGTTTTTATGGAGGCATTGATATTTCTTTAGCACAAAATAAAGTTGATAGTTCATAGATTTCACTTGGAAATTTTTCTCCATGGCTACTAGGCCTGGCCTTAGTACTGCCCTACTGTTTTCCGACTCACAGATGGAGGTGCTCTGGGCCCTAAGGACAAGCGAGCTCTGAGGGCCTCTTTGTGAGGCTTGGATCCTTAGCTTCAACCCTTCAGTGTTTCTTAGCTTTCCATCAGTGTCAGACACACTGATGGAAAGTTTCTCTTCTTTCTGGGAGCTTTCACCAAGCAGGTTGCTGGCCTGACTGTCTAAAGAGGCAAAGTCAGGCCTAGGAGATGGGTCAGTGGTTAAAGGTGTTTACTTGCCAAGCCTGCTGGACTGGGTTCAACTCCTCAGCATCTGCGCAAAGCCAGATGCACAGAGGCACTGCAAAGTGGTGCTTGTGTCTAGAGTTTAAAAGCTACACCACACACACACACACACACACACACACACACACACACACACACAAATGTTTTTGCAGAATAAGCAACGTTGAGGCCTTTCTTCTCAAGCCCCTTCTGACTCCTGATGAACCACATGGAAAACGTGAGTGAGGATGAGAAGGAAGTCGCCCTGGGGAGGCCTGAGTGCCCGGCTCTGGGTCACCTCATTCCTGTGACTAATCCCCTAATGTAGGGGGTGGGGTGGAGCTCAGTTTCCTCACCTGTAGAACAAAGGAGCTTAACATGAAATGTACTCTTATGCCTTTTTGAAATTTCAAACATTCTATTTTATTTAGAACTTAAGAACTTATTCAAAGTGTGAAGGCAACTATTTTTCATTTCTTTTTCTTTAAATATGTGGTCTTTTGACATCTATATCCCTTCTCTGGAGTGTTCATGGAAACAAGTCTGATATTTCACTTACCAGTTTCTTTTTTTTTTGTTGTTGTTTTTTTGAGGTAGGGTCTCGCTCTAGCCCAGGCTGACCTAGAATTCACTATGTAGTCTCAGGGTGGCCTTGAACTCATGGCGATCCTCCTACCTCTGCTGGGATGAAAGGTGTGTGCCACCACGCCCAGCTATTCACCAGTTTTTGTGATGATGTACTTGCTTGTAAGGGATGCTGCCGTTGATCGAAGTATCCTCCTGCACACTGGGACTTTTAGGGTGTTTATCTTGCTTGCATTTGCTCTGGGATCTTTTTGGACAGATTGCACTGTACTTGACATTTCCCCGCTTCCACAGTCCTTCTATGCTGTGCACTTGTATTTTATAATTGGGTGGCTGCAGTAAAGAGAGAAGAGGGTTACTTTGTCTGTAGGCAATAATTTTGAAACAGGAAGGAAAGAGATGGGTCTCCAGAGGATTCCCTTCAGGGGAAATAACCCAAGAATCTGAGTTCAAACAAGATAAGGGTTGCAGAGATAGAATCTGAAGATAAAGGTGTTTTCCCTATACTGCTGCTAATGCCTTAACTGGGAGGGAGCTTTTTCTGGGCTTTTATTCCCTGCAGTCCATGAAGAGAAGTCTCCTGGTCACAGAGGAAACCTTCAACAACAGACAACCTACAGCTCCCAAATCCTCACGAGCCATAAGGTTTCAAGCACAAAATTCTTGAGCAAACACACCAGGTGCCTCCCAGCTTCGAATGGGACTTTTGGTGCTAAGCAGAGAGCTGTGCAGATGACGCCGAAGGTCAAATGAAGGTGGAGAATCCGCAACACAGCACGAAGCATCACCCAACTGCAAGCTAATTGGGAAAGAAATGGTTTCAAACTGACGGAGTGTGGCCTGCTAACCAAAATCTCATAGGGACAAAAGGTTCCTGTCATTGAAAGGGGTAGCTTTGCCTATTTCAATTGTGCAAACAAAAGAAATGAAAACCCCCTCATGGGATGGGAAGCTCTATTAGCAGATATTACCATCCTTGCTTTGAAGCCCTCCTCCACATGCGCTGTGTGTGTCCTCAGGCATTCATTGGCTAATTTACTTATTCAAAGTAAGGCAAGAATAACAAATACAACCCCCCCCCCAACAAATGACATGCTAGGTCACAGTCAGAGTTAAGGTGGAGTGTACCATTTTGATATGTAGGTTTTTCAAAGAAATGTGTTTGATCTGAAGCTGTGTTAAACAGGATCTGAACATGTGTTAAACTTCAGTAAATGTGACATGCTTCTAATGACTTTTCTGGGAATTAAAAAAAATATGTTGACACTATCATCGTATTGAGAACCAAGGATGAGTTATATCATGTCATGTCTTCTCTGTCGCCAAGAACTGCCATTTGGGAGAGACTTTAATTATTGTTCCAGGAAAGAGCACTGGAAGTGGCCTGTTTTTCTATCATATGGATTTGGTGAGAATTATATACTTAATTATGCCCTTTGAAATCTTTATAGAATGCGTACAAAAGTAACCTTGTGTATATTTCCTGCTATGTCAAAGCTAAACTCTAATGAGCAAAATAAGACTTTAAGGTGAATAAAGCTGAAATATAATAAGTGAATTAATTCTTGGGTTTTCAGAAAAGACCATGGAACAAGCGTTGATGCCATCCTGCTTCCTGCTTGACTCGCTGGCACCGGCTGCCCTTCCACAAGGGAACATGGAGATGCAGAAAGGTTAGGAGACTAACAGTTCTCTAGAGGAGCTTGGGGCATGCTTCTAGCCCTCCTTTTCTTCTTGTCGGAAAGAAGAACGTTTTTCAGCCTTGGACTCTGATAGTACTGAGCATTTTGCAGGTCATTTAATGCATTTAATTCAGCCCTGGTTACTGTTAGGCATGGCCAGTTCCTGTGTTAAAGGAAGGGCTGTGGGCAAGAGTCAGGAAAACAAATTTGGCTGAGGGCGTAGCTCAGTGGTAGAGTGAATGCTTGATATATGTGAGGCACTGGCATCCAGCATCAGCAAGGAAATGACAGTAAATGCAGTTACTCCCCAGTTTATGCTTCCAGAGAGAACTTTCCTCCTTCCCTTCCTCTTTCTTTTTTTTACAAGCAGAAAGAGAGAGAGAGAGAGAGAGAGAGAGAGAGAGAGAGAGAGAGAGAGAGAGAGAGAGAATAAGTGGACATGCCACTGCAAACAAACTCTGCGTCTGGCTTTACACGGGTACTTGGGAATCAAACCCAGGTCCTTAGGCTTTGCAGGCAAACACCTTAACTACTGAACCATCTCTCCAGCCCCCTCATTCTTCTTTTGTGCCAATGTTGCTCTTTTTTATTGTTGTTTATTTGTTTTGTTTTATTAATATTTATTTATTTACTTATTTATTGGTGAGAGAGTCCAAAACCATGCATCTCTTTGTGAAGGAAGGAAGGAAGAAGGAGCAAGTGTTCCAAGGACCAGACTGAGCTATCTGCTAGATGCCAAATCAAGAATAAATCTAAAGGAATGCATACAATAATGAATGACATTCAAAACTAATGCATATATTATTAGGTACTTTCTTAACCTATGGGGATGGCTTTGGGTTCGCAGGTTGCTATTGGATAACGTCCTTTGTAGATACTCATTTTACAATCATTTATCACAACTCTCAAGTACATGGGGTTGATTGTGTTTTCCCAGAGGGAGGATTGTTAAGTGTGAGGTCATACTCCTTGTAGACATTCACATGCCAGCAAATTCCTGGTCAGGCCTCAGTCTGTCATGAATACCACAAATACAACTCCCCTAAAAGACGATACTAATTTATAAACTAGTATAAACGTTTTGAAATATTTGGGAATGCTTTGAAAGAGTCTTTTGCTATTCACTTTTCTAGAAGCATTTGGAATTCTAAGATGACAAGGAAAATTACCCAGGTACGGTAGGCACGCTAGCTTTAAGTTTCCCACGCAGAGTAAGCATGTGAGTTTTAGGTCTCATATTAGCTTTGGGTCTCACACTAGCTTTAGGTTGCTATTTTTTAACATGTGAACTTGGTAGTCCAAAAAGTGCCTTTTTAAAAGCTTTTTATTGACAACCTCCAACATATAGACAATATACTGTGATCATAAGCCCCTCCCACCACTCTCCCTTTGCCCCCTCCCAAGTCCACCCTCCACTGCCACTCTTCTTTCCTTCTAGTCTCTTTGCTAATTTGATGTCATTCTTCCCACCTATTATGCAGGGCTGGTGTTTCACTCACACCTGTCATTGCAAAGTCATGAATACCATGGCTACTCACAAAGTGCTTTTGTAGTTAATATGTTCCATATATTTATGACTATGCATTAGAACTAGAAATCACATTTTATATTAGCACACTTTTTTGTTTTGGGGAGTTGTATGATTTACATTCACGACAGGCTGCAGCTAGAAGGTCATTTGTAGCAGCACCTTGAACCTCAGTCTGGGAGAGTTTGATCCCATGTTTTAACACCGCTCTTGTATGGGAAAGTGTTTTCAACTTTATGTTTCCTAGAAATTGTTCGTGGATAAAAATCTGTAATTTTCCAGAATGTTTGGTTTTATTGACATGTAAAATGAATTCATTTGGAACCGGATTACAAAAAGAACTCAGGTCCACAGCCCCTAAACCACGTTGCCCTGCAGTGCCCATGACCCATGTTTTTTTGTTTTTAATTTTTTTTATTGTCCATAATGAGTTACATTATCTAGTGGGCAAACTGAGTTGTTATCCCCAATTCCCCAATGCCCTCCTCCCCCATCCCCAATCAGCTGGATATCCTCCTCCGTGGGTCGTCTGGATCAGTCCTGTGACAGGGGACCATGGATAGCCTAGTATTCAGCCAGGTTCTCCTGGCCCTAGTATGTTGTTACTGAGGGGTGCCATGCCTCTGGATCATCTCCCCCACCACGGCTCTCACAATCTTTCCGCCCCCTCTTCTGCTCAGTTCCCTGAGTCGTGGTGGATGAGTATTAAGGCTGCTTTATTGTTGTGAGCTTAGGATGTCCCATGTTTTTTGAGCCATCCTGGCTACATGCTTTGCCTTCTTCAGTCACCACTATGAGCACCTGCTCCTTCACTTTGACATAGAAACTCACTTACTTAATGGTGTGTCCTGTGTGGACATCTGATGCTGGCAAGATGCTTCTGCTGGCCCCTGCCAAGTGGTAGCTACTTTTATGTGATCAGGAGAAAAGAAAGTAACTTTGCCTGACTTTAAAGTATGAAGTGGGGGTTGAGGAGATGGCTCCGTGGGTCAAGCACTTCCTGTGCAAGCCTGACAACCCAAGTTTGGATCCCGTAGCCCATGTACAGCTACACGAGTGGTGTGATCTCTGTAATCCCAGCAGGCCTCCAAAGAGCAAGGAGCTGGTGACAAGAGAATTCCTAAGCTTCATGGGCTAGCTGCCCTGGAGAATGCAGCCGTACACAAGAGACAAGGTGGAGGAGAGGATCGACACTCGAGGTGTCCTCTGAGCTCCACGTGTGTGGTGCCACACACTGCCTGTAATCACATAAGAATATACGCATATGCACACAGATGGATGTAGAGTGGAAATTATTTTTCAATAGTTTCAATTTTTATTTGCAAGCAGAGAGAGACAGAGAGAAGAAACAGAAAAGGAAAGGAGAGAGAAAAAAAAAGAGAGAGAATGCATGCCAGGGCTTTCAGATGCTACAAATAAACTCTAGAAGCATGCACTGGGTAATCCACCCAGGTTGTTAGACTTTGCAGGCAAGTACCTTAACAACTGAGCAATCTCTCCAGCCCCAGTGTCGGGGTCTGAGGCACTGCCCCCACTGTCAACCCTGAGCTATGTGGAAATCTAGCAATGTTATGTGCTTCCTGAAACAAGCCATTGCAGCTAATCACAACATTTCCAGTAAGAGGTCGCTGTGAACGCCGATGGCAACAGGGTTTGAAAAACTTATACTATTGTGCAAAGTATTGTGCAAAGTGAAACATGCAGCTGCCTCCTTGTTCTTAGCATATAAGCTCACCTATTGCCTGCAATAAATAGACCTTGATCAGACTCCTGTCTTGGTCTCATTTCTCGCTCCCGTTCTTTCCCACTCATCCAGGCTTGGCTTCCCCTCACGACCTTCATTGTCTAGGCCCGCGGGTCGGGTCACCCCAGAAAGTGGAAATTTTAACCTGGAGCATTGCTAAGTCATTTGGAGGCTGATAGGATTGTAGGGAGCAAAGGGATGAAATCCCACTGTAGGACAAACAAAGGTGGGCACATCTGTGCTGTGCACTTGGACACTGACACCCCCAGTGATGGATAAAGAAAAGGTTCCGAAGAATTGGTGAGGGGAGAGGCAGGAGAAAGTAATGGGAAAGGATTTCAAGTACGTTATGTGCGTTTATGGAACTTGTCAGGAAATTAGAGATCCCTTTCTGGAAGATACACGGATGTGTCTGCTTATCAACTGACCACATCTGGAGAAATCCTTGGGGTTGTTAAATTATAAAAGGAACAGGGTGCTAATGTGTTTTGTGGTAGAGATCTGCTATGTTCCTGAGGATCCCAGATTCAAAGATGGATAGTCATTATTTGCAGAGGTGAGAAAACAAACAAATAAAAACCTGTGTGAAAGAAGACAATTTGGACCAGTTATGCTCATTGTTTTTTTTTTTTTTTTTTTGTGTGTGTGTGTGTTGGTCCTCTCCTTACACTCTGTTTGAGACAGGCTCTCTCCTTATTTTGTCACTGGAAGGGCCAATCTGGCTGGTCCTGGGAACTTGGAATTCTCTCTGCAGAGCCACTGCTAAAAGAAGCGTCTCTGATTAAAGCTCACAGTCTGGTGACATCTTTCAAGTTGTGTCCCTTAAAGCAAAAGAAAGTGTGGTAGTTTGAAGGGATTCAGGATTTTTGTTAAAGCTTATAACTTGAAAGAGGTGTCACTGTGGGCAGATCCTAGGGCCCAGCCCTAAGGTGTTTCTGGGACGGGTCTGAAATTCCAGTCCCAGAGCTGCCTGGAGTCCCTGCGGGTTGACTGCCTGAGTGTACTTGTACTTGGCTTTGGAGATGCTGCTAGTGGTTTTTCCCTCTCTGCATGAATCTTGAGCTTCTATAAATCCCTTCTTCATCACATAAACTGTGCCTGGTTTGGAGGGTCATCCCAACAGCGTGAGCTGTCTAGGACAGAAAGGGAATTAAATCATAGTGGCAAACGGTGCACAGATTAACTTGCTATAGCAAGCACTTTGATTTTATCACTTAGAAGAAACTTACCTCAGGTCCCCGACTTAGAGCTTGGTCTCTCCTCACAGAAAAGGAGCCTCTGCAGATACCCAAATGCTCTGTCCGCTCGGGAAGTAGAGTGATTGAAAGAAATCATGCCAGTGATCAATATGGAAAAACCTTCTCCTTCAATGTGCCTTTCACTTCTAGCTTTAGGATTTTTGGTGAAATGTGTACTTAAATAGTTAGCTACTATTAAGAGAGAGAGAAAAATGCAAAGCAACTTATGTTTCTTGTGCTTTATAATATTTTAGAGAGTTCCCAGCTTTTCCAGCAGGGAGGATCAGTCCATGGCATTCATGAACTGCTGGGTTCTAGCTAAAGCATCACGGGACCCATGTCAGGGTGCTGTTGAGCTTTGCGTGGCTGGCGTGTGAATGCCACTTCCCACAAGAAGTGTGGCTGTTCAGAAAAATTGAGTTTCATTAAACTCTGAACCTGGAGAAGAGTACCAGCTCTGCATGTGAAAATGAGGGATTTGAGCGCAAATGAGAACTTACCTACCCTATCATTTCTCCCCTACCAATTTATCAAAATGCTAGAAAGCACCAGTATTTGCAGCCATTTCTTTGGTTTAAGGCTCTATGTCCAGAAGGTCTCTATTAAAATGCAAATATGTTCCTTAGAATGAGCTATTCATCAATCCATTTGCACTTTAGCAAGGATTAGTTTATCAGATCCGGCAAAGAGAATAAGGCCCCAAGGAACAGGAGATAGGTCTCCTTTAGATCGGAAAGGGGGCCTAGACAAGAGACAAGTGTTTTCAATAGGCACTTGCTCTCTGAGCCTTTGTGACTCTACCATGTTGCCATTGACCTTCCTCTCTACCTCACCTGCCCACTTGGACTCTTTTCCCTGCAGTGTTTTCAGATACCTAGAGAAGTAGGTCTCCTTTCCCAGACTCCTTTCATTAGTGTTATCATTCATTAGTGCAGCCTCATCTTTGGTGTTGATAATCTTCAATTTGTGTGCCTCTCATTGCCAAGCTCTAAGTCCTTAGGAATCAGAGAGGATAGCTTGGTGGAGTGGAGGGCACTGCCCACTCTCATGTGGTCAGGCAAAGTCCTGGGGTCTGTGAGATGCTTTGTCCTGGGCTCTTCCCTTTGCCTCCATGACTTCCCAGTTTTGGCTCTGCTTTCCTGTCCTGGCAGGTTTCCATCTCTGTGGAAAGCCCTCAAGGGGTTATGGAGCTCTGAGTGACTCCTGATTGGGCCATCCTGCCAAGCAGGGTCGCTGCCTCTGCTCTGTCAGGCAGGACTGTGTGATGGTGGAAGGACCAGTATCATTCTGGAAACCACTACAGCTAGTCTTGGGCCATACAAAGGTGCTGTGATTCTTGTAGGACACAACAGGCTTATGAAGGAAGCCCTAACAGAATAAGGCTTCTGGGCAGAAGGGTCACCTGCTTAACCAACTCCAAATCTGATTCTCTTTAAGGGAAAGAAGAGGGGCTTGGGCTGGGGATGTAGCTGACTTGGTAGAGTGTCTGGCCAGCATGCATGAGACCCTGGGCTTGCACCAGCACTGTATAAACAGGGCATAGTGGCACTTGCCTATAATACCAACACAGGGGAAGCAGAGGCAGTAAAATTAGGAGTTCAAGATCATTCTTGCTATATAGTGAGTGCAAGGCCACCCTGGGATACATGAAACCCTGACTCAGAAAACCAAACAAGAAAAAATGGTATGGACCATATAGCACAATTGGCTGTTTACCAATTTCTGGGCAGCAATGAGCTCTGACCTGAAGCCTATTTTATAGATGGTGTGGCTACTTTTTGAATTTCCTGCCTGGGTCATATGGCCACAGTTCCCTTTAGGTGATTATATACTGGGTGTTGATACTGTGACAGTTAAATCATACTTTCAGGCAAGTTCCACAGATTCCATGTGGCTGACCCCCTCTCCCTGAGTGGGAGATGTCTCTAACTAGAGTTTAAACCTAATCCTGAAACTGATTGGTCAAAGATAAACCAACAGCTGTCTCTCTGCTCACCTGGGGAAGGGAATACACACTGAACAGAAAATTCTGTCTCTTCTCTCCCCCACATGGCCTGGCAGAAGGACCTGACTCTCCAGGGACCTGGTAAGGTCTCCTCAGCCCCTAATGGCTGTGGTGAGAGGCTGGATTTCTTTCCCACATGAACCTTTCTTTCTCATGATCTTTCTTTCTGCTTGTTTAGCTGAACAGCATAGATTTTGGCTAAAACCTCTCCCACGTGTTCTCTCCACACTGGTGGCTGAAGATCTCTGTAACTCCCCATTTTCTTTTAAATAAAGTCTCCCACTATACCTTATCCTCTGGTGGTCTATAATTTTAATTATTAAACTTTATAGACAAGAATTCAGGTACTCTTTAAGTTCTGAGATGTTTTGGAATTAGCTGGGTACTTTTTAAATTCTAATTCCCAGCTCCCCTGTTATACTTCTTCATCTGCTGTTATATAAGTTAATTTTTTCTGTTTGCAAGCAAAATTAAGTTAAGCTAACTAAAGAGCACATTTAATGGCTTTGGTGACTGGAAAGTCTCAGAATGCAGTTTTTTAATCAGCTCAATCAAATGCTCTGATGATGTCTCCAAGACCATATGGAGCCAAAGGTTGGTACCATCAGCACCTTGCTGTGGTCCTTAGAACATGTAGCCATCCACATGATGTGATGGTCAGCCATGATTGTCAGCTCAATGGGATATATGATCATCTGTGAGCAAGTTTGCAGGTTCGGTTTTAGATGAGGTGGAAGCTGTATTCTAAATGTGGGCAACACTGTTCCAGGATCTGGGATCCTGGAATGAATTAAAAGGAGAAGCAAAGCTGAACACCAGCACTCATCTCTCTCTGCTTCCTGACTGTGGATGGAATGTGATCAGCCATCTGGCATGTGCCTTCCTGCCATGACCAACTAACTGTCCCCTAGAACTGAGAATAAATAAATAAGTCTTTTTGCCCTTAAGTTGCTGCTGTCACATATTTTGTCACAGCAACAAGAAAAGTGACTTACACATACTCATCTCTGCTCGCTGGCTGTCCCAAGTCACAGGCTCAGCATTGAGAACAAGTGATCAACATTCTCACCAGAACCGCATGGATGGGGAAGTAGATCCCTAAAGAAAGCCAAACAGTAACAGACATTCAACTCATCCTGCAAATGTCTTCACATTTCCTCTACTCAACTATTTGTTAATAACCTTGAGAAATTGTTTCCAATGGAGGAGAGACCCAGACTCCAAAGAGGGGGACACTGGGCCTTTGGGAGCAACATAAGGGCACTAATAGGGGATGGGAATGAACTCTGAGGGTGGGAAAAGTTTGTTTATAAAAAAGTTGGGGCTGGAGAGATGGCTCAGCGTTTAAGGCACTTGCCTTCAGTGCCTAAGGCCCCGGGTTCAGTTCCCCAGGATCCACATAAGCCAGACCCACAAGGTGGTGGCCCTGGTGTTCTCTCTCTCTCTCTTCTTGAAAATGAGTAAATAAAATATTTAAAAAAAAGTTGGAGGGCTGAAAAGATGGCTCACAAGTTAAGGCACTTGTCTACAAAGCCTAACAACCTGAATCCCCATTACCAATGTAAAGCCAGATACACAAAGTGGCACATGCATCTGGAGTTCATTTGCAGTGGCTAGAGGCCTGGGTTCACCCATTTACTCTCTCTCTCTCTCTCTCTCTCTCTCTCTCTCTCTTTCTCTTCTTGCAAGTAAATAAATTCAATATGTTTAAAAAGAGTTGGAGAGAAGGATATCACTAATGGTGAAGGTTTAAATTTTTCTACTTCACATTTTAGCCCTTGGCTGACCCTGGCAGACACAAATACATCTTCAGAACCAAACTATTCTATAAAAGTAACATGCCTTCCTGAAATTTCCTCTGGTTGGGGGGTGACGTGGCACGGTCTCTGGCTTTGATGAATCATCCAGGATAGCAGGAGGCTTGCTTCTGCCTCCATACTAGATCAATTTCAAGGCCTCAAACTGTGTGCCATAATTAGCGATGCAAACCCCCAGACAATAATCTAAGTCTGAAGAAAACGTCATGTCATCTGGTAAAGGATTTTCCCGAGTTGCTTTGTTCGTCCTTTAGTGGGTTTTGGCGACCAAGCTGAGGGGGAGAGCCACTGTGTCAGGAGACCCATCTGGATTGAGATCTTTACTCATGAGTGTAGGCCAACGAGGACCTGAATTCTTTTTAACAGAGGTACTTAATAGGCTTCTACTAATGACTTGATGAGATTACAGAATAAAAAATGTGACTATTTCTTTTGTGTATATGTGTGTGTGTGCATGTTTGCATGTCTGTGGGCACGTGTATGTGTGGGTGCATGTGTGTGTTTTTGTGGAGGCCTTCAGGTGTCTTCCTCAATTGCTTTCCACCTTATTTATTAAGATTGGGGTCTCTCACTTGAATCCAGAGCTTGCCAGTTCAGCAAGTCTAGCTAGCCATCTTGTCCCAGGGGTCTCTCTTGTCCACGTAGTGAGCGCTGGAATGACAGACAGGCCACCACACCGCCAGATATTAACATGGGTGCAATTTACTGACTGAGCCATCTCCCCACCTCCTGCCTTGGTGAACCTGAAGCACCCTACATTCTCTGCTCTGAGGCTGCAGTTTGCAGAATCATCCTCCTTGAAAGACTGCAAAGACCTGTGGGAAGTCATGTAGGAAGAAAGTGATTGGGGTGTGTGTCCGCCCAGGGCCAGCTCAGGGAAAGCACAGTTGGCAGCTGGAGAGGTCAACCTCACCTGCTTCATGCTGGCCGTTCCCCCTCCTTTGCCTTAGCAGGAGCCCTTCAGTGAGGTCACATGACATCATTGAGGCTTACTCGTCTTGCTCTCTTTTAATTGAGATATAATTCACATATGTCAGCACTTTTTACAAAGCAGTGGTTTTAATGTATTTCCAAGGCTCTAATTCCAGAACATCTTCATGACCCTAAAGATAAAGCAGGTACCCATTAGTGGCCACATCTCCCAGCCCTTGGTACCCACTCGCCTCTTTTCTGCCCCTCTGCTTTACCTCTCCTGGACTCTCTCTAAATGGAATCACGTAATCTATTGCCTTTAGTGTTGAGCTTCAGAATTTAGGTGTTTTCAGACTGTGCAGTGTGTCACTGCTGTCCCCTTTCATGGCTGAGTAACATTCCTCCCAGGGAACATGCCACATGTCATTTATCCATACATCATTGGATGAATATTTGAGTTTTTTTTCCTTTTTTGGGCTATTATGTATAGCTACTGTGGACATTCAGGTACACATTTTTGTTTTTTTTTTCTGGTGATGTTTTAGGAGTGATATTGCAAGTTCATAGGGCACTGATGTTTAACTTTTTCCAGGCTGTCAAACTCTTTCCTACATCATTAATTTCTTTTTACCTGCAGGCATATAAGGAAGGATACTGCTGTCACTTTTGGATAGAAAAGAAAGTGCTCGAATGTCCCTCTTTATGGTCTCTCTCCGGCAACACGGTCCTTGTCCTCTGACAGAATAGTTAATAGTTGCTTAGAAAGAACATTGACATTGGGATCAGAAAGGACAGTATCTTGAACTTTTCTCACCTGTGAAACGTGCCCAGGATTGCTGTGAGTGATGAATGAAACAGTGGGTCTTGGCCAGGGCCCAGCAGTGAGCAGGCACCCACTCCCCATTGATGGCTTCTGTGCTGGTTTGAATCAGGTGTCCCTGTAAACTCATTGTTTTGAATGCCACCACCCAGCTGGGGGCAGTTTGGGAGGTGGAACCTTGCTGCAGGAGGTGTGGTGTTGGGGGAGGCTATGGGTGTTATAGTCGCTCCCATTTGCTAGAGTTGGGCTCTCTCTCCTGCTGCTGTTTTCCACCTGCTGTGGCCGAGGTGATGTCCAGCCTCTGCTCATGCCATGCTTTCCCCTGCCATCATCGAGCTTCCCCTGTAGACTGTAAGCCAAAATAAATCCTTTCCTCTCAGCAGCTGCTTTTGGTCTGGTGCTTTGTCCCAGCAATGAGGTGACTGCAACACCCCATTCCCTGACCTTCTCCAAAAAAAGAATCATGTCTTTGTTCTCCTTTGTTCTCTGTGTCCTTATGATTTGGCAAAAGAGGCCTGGCACTAAGTAATTCTTAAGTATTGGGTTGATTGAGGAATCAGTAGATGAGGTAATGAGTGTAAACATCTATACATAAGAAATGCTGCACCTAGGAGGTATTCAGTGAATAATGAGGGCTGGATGGAATGAATCTAGAGGAGCAGCTAGGTATGGTGACACACGTATAAACCCATCACTCAGGAAGTGGGGCAGGAGGATTGCCTTGAGTTCAACCTGGGCCACATACTGCCTAGCCAGCCATTCAGGGCTACATAATAAGATCCTGGCTCAAAAACAGAACCCTTGTAAAGTGCCAGGTATGGTACCATGTTCCTGTAATACTAGCACTGGAGAGGTGGAGACAGGAGGATCCCTGGGGCTCAGGCTAGCCAGTCTAGCTTCACTGGTGAGCTTCAGGCCAATGAGAGACTCTATCAAAAAGAGTGGATGGTGGTCCTGAGCTATGACACCCAAGGGTGTCCTCTGACCTCCACGTACGTGTGCATGTGAACTGGCATGCATATGAACACACACATATACACATACATACATAAACCTGCAGGAAATTGCTCTTTAAAGTTTCCATTAGAAATATTTGTCTTGGCATTTGCAACACTCTGCCTAAGACTGTAGCCAGAACTTCCTTTTGCCCAGGCTGCTGTCGGGTCTCTACAGAGGAGAAACAGCCTTCCCTTCCCTCCCCTTCCCTCCCCTTCCCTCCCCT
>PVHP010017466.1:0-34418 GCA_004024765.1 Zapus hudsonius | reverse complement strand
TTTTGCAAGTTGACTGTACCTTCCTCAATGTTCTAGTAATTAATCTATACTATAGTTACCACAGGATGTTACCATGGAGAGAAGCAGGTGAATGGGACCTAATATCTCTCAGGTTATTTCATTTTATAAAAGATTCATGGGCAGCCACTATTAACTTAAAATTAAAAGTGTATTTTAAGCATCAATACATTATAAACACAAGTCATTGCTTATGCTTATAAATTGACTTCTCTACCATCATTATTAAGCTTTTAAAAATAAATGCAGGTAGTTAATCATCTATGAAAATCCTAAAGAGATGGACACTCATTTGTTTTACAAAAAGAAAGCAGATAATCACTTAACATAAGGGACATCTCATCCCAATTA
Source organism: Zapus hudsonius (assembly GCA_004024765.1). Lineage (NCBI taxonomy): Eukaryota > Metazoa > Chordata > Mammalia > Rodentia > Dipodidae > Zapus > Zapus hudsonius. Next base: position 34,049 of record PVHP010017466.1, on the reverse strand, counting down.
TCCTTCTATGTCACACACTACTATTTTAGTTTAAGAAAGATTTTCTACCAAAACTAAGATAAAAAATTATTACATTTTTAACCTTATGAACCTAAAATACTTCCATTGCCATATCTACTGGCTCCAGTGTTCTTGATAAAAACGACATTGAGTTTTCAGAAAGAACTATAAATATTCTGCTCAGATCTTACTCTCATACAAAGAAAATTGGGACCTAGTCGATCAAGTGAAAATTAAAGTAACTTCAGAAATTCATAAAGTGCTTCATCTTTTTCCATATTTATTGTCAACAACTAGATACATTTTATGAGCAAGTCTTGTGATAGTGCCCCCGTTTCCCTCCTTTCTGTCCCCAACCCGCAGGGGGACCTCCACAGTGGTCTTGCTGGACCAGTTCATGGAATAGGGGTTTATGGATTGTATGAGAGGTAGCCAGTTTTTTTTTTTTTTTTTTTGTGTGTGTGTGTGTTGTTGCTGAGGGGAGAAATGACTGGATATTCTCCCCCTCAATGGTTCTTACAGTCTTTCTACCCTCTCTTCTGCTCAATTCCTGAGTCATGGTGGGTGAGTTTTAGGTCTGCTTTACTGTTGAGGTCTTAAGGGTCTCTGGATTTCTGCTTTGGATTGTGTTGGGTATCCTCAGTGTCTGTCTCCATTGTCCTTTCCCAGCTTATCTGACTTGCTATGGAAGCAGGTCTCTTGTTCATCTCACCACTTCCTCAAAGGTTTCATTTGGGCTCTATATCATAATTTATGGGGGTGGTTCATCTCCTGTCTGGGTGTCAGCCATCATCTCAGGTCCTGTTGGTGGAATTGGGTTGTCCAAAGTTCTTTCTGCCTTCTGAAAAATACAAGCAGAATCTCCAGTGGATCAGTATAGGCTAGATGAGACAAACGTTAATTTGGCAAGATTCTAATGGGTGTAGGTTCTCTGTAGCTCTCTGGTTAGTGGGGATTTCCCTTGAAGCCTAGGTTCTTGGTCCTCATAAGGGTTTTCCATGGATCCAGTTAAGTTCCAGTTAAAAGTTCCTTGTCACTGAGCAGATCTCTTAGCCACCTAACAAGCCATTGATTACCCACCTAAGTTTAGTGCCACTATTGCACAGATGAACACTTCTTGGTCTCTAACTTATAGCAATGTCTTCACCATTCTCATAGCATCATTTAGTATTGTATATCAGTGATCTCTGCTTTCTCTACATATCATTAGCCAATTTCCCCTGGCAGCTCATGTAACTCCTTCCAGCACTACACATGCTACCATCTAGGGCCTGGTTACTTTTCTGGATCAATCAGGGTCTCTTGGTTTTGTGAGATGAGTCTGTGGTATCTTCAGGAATAGGGTCTTACCTTCTGCCTGGTGTAGGTATTCAACAGCTATGACATAAGCCTGTCTTTTGGGGGGATCTCATGGGTCTCTTTGATCAATAGCTCAGTGTGGGAACTAACCATGACTGGGTCAGGGAGTTGCAGGCAGGCTGGAGTAATTTGTCTTGGGGTGAGGCTACCTCCTACCCTCTTTCCAAATGATGCACATGGATTCCTCGAGAGCTTATATGTATGAAAGTAAGGGTTTTATGGTATCATTAATTATTGGTTTAGATTGGTGTATATGCCCCCGCCCTCCTCTCCTTACCCTCCACAATTCCTTCCATCACCTTTTTCAGTCTCTCAATTCACCTTTCAGGTTTTCTTACTGTTCAGGCTTAACCTGGTTAGAAACCACATCTGAGAGAGAATATGTGGCATTTATCTCTCTGTTCTTGTGTGAGTTCACTAAGTATGATCTGCTCCAAGTCTGTCCACTTTTCTTTAAATTTCATTACGTCATTTTTTCTTTCAGATGAGTAGAATTCCACAGTGTAAATGAACCCCAACTTTGATGTTCAGTGACGGGCATTTGGGTTGATTCCAATTCTTAGCTATTATGAATTGAGCTACTATAAACATGGTGAGCAAATGTCTCTGTGCTGAGGCGAGAAATCATGAGGATAAATGCCCAGTAGAGGAATAGCTGGGTCCCTTGGTAGCTCTATATCCACCTTGTTCAGGAGCCTCCAAACTGTTTCATCTTACTTCACTAAGGTGATGCACTTTTAAAGTTTGAAAACTGGGTGGGGAAAGTTTACATGGGGTTCCATCCCAAGTCACCAATGATCAGATTCTTATTAAGGTATCAATATTGCACCAACAGAACGTTGAGCCACAAACAAGAAAATGCTCTGTAAAAGGGGGTGTAGATTGTGGCTCAATAGGTAAAAACCTCTCCCTTGCAGAGCCTGGCGGGGGGGGTGGCGTGCTGAGATCTCCTGAGTTCAACTCCAAAGCATCCACTTAAAACAGCTTGCTGTGGCCACACAGATCTATAATCCCAGTCTTGTAGGAAGTAGAGACCTGAGAATCGCCGTTGCTCCAGCAGTGGGATTGGCCAGTAAATTCTGGAATCTATGTGAAATTGTCTCTCTTAAGGAAACATGTGGATGAGTAATCTTTGGAGCGCGGATGCCACACATTCTCCTCTGGCATCTGCTGGCTCTCTCCAGCGTGAGCACACACACACAGAGACACACACACACACACCATATACACACCACTCCACACATACTAAGCACACGTGTGAAAGGAAAAGAACATGTTCTGAACTCTAAAAGAGAAGCAACAAAGACAAACCTCTCACGGACACAAGACCAATGAAAAGGGGGACCATGGCTACAGAAAGGTGGAAAATAGCAATTTCTCTCATAGAATGCTATGTTCAGTAGAGCATTGTTAAGAATCAAAACAAAGTCAAAGTGCCCCTGGCAAACAAAACCAAAAAGACACCAAGGTCCCACATGCCATATATATATAAAATACATAGCAACATATTGTTTCTTAACCCCTGAGATTTCTCCACTGGTTTGCTTTTCAGTAATTCTGCCATGATTTGTGTGCTTTCATGACTTTTTTATAATTGAGAATTCTCCCGTTTATTAGACGAAGATCGGCGCTCTAGATTCTGAAGAAGGAATCAAACTTGCTGTAAAAGTGCACTGATGAGTTCACATGAAATCAAGGTCAGTATGTAGCACACAGGATGAAGTTTACTAAGAATATTGCCTGAGGCTCATAGTGCAATGGCAGGAATGGGAGGCTGATATTAATTTTCAAAAACACAATCACCTTTTAATAATGTGTTCTAATAATAGATATCTAGTTTCAGAAAATGAAATTAATTTTTCCTAAAATAGAACACCTTTCCATTTGGTTACACTTTCATGAGGATCTCTAAAGAGTTCGATTAAGAGCCTACATATTTGCTCCTGTCTGTTTGGGATAATACCAATTTGTCCAAGGCGAAACTAAGTGTTTTACTATGGTTTGATTTTAATAATGTTCAGTTCATGGTCATCTATCATGGATTTGCACTACTTGGAAAATTGTACACTTAACCACGAAACACAATTATTTTTGTTGTTTTTTTCAAGATAGGGTCTTGCCCAGGCTGACCTGGAATTCATTCTGTAGTCTCCAGGTAACCTTGAATTCACAGCGATCCTCCTACCTCTGCCTTCAAGTGTTAGGAATAGAGGCGTGCTCCAACAAGCCTGGCCATTTGTTTTTATTTTTATCTCTCGTCAGGGGCGAAAGCTTTTGGGGCCTTTGGAGGCACACCCTGGCTTAGTCTTGGAAGGTACCTGACAGCTTGCCACGAGGGGCTTAGCTTAATGAGTTTCAGGAGGTGATCTCAATTGGCCGTTATGCACAGGTTCTTACCATTAGCCCTCTGATTGGCCAGGAAGCTCTATATATTCTGCCTAGTTCCCCACAATAAAAAAAGCACACGTTCATCAACCCACAAGCGGGGTGTGTGTGTGTATCTGTATGATCACTGCCCCCACGGGTGACGGGCAGTGATAATCTCTCTGATAAGATTATGTAAACTATTTAATCTCTAATACACACACACGCACATACACACACACACTCACACACAGTGGTTTATCAGAAGTACCAAGAAAGCCTTTGAGTGTAATAGAGACTATGTCATTAGTTCAGATATTCATCACTTGATTGTGAATGGGAATACTAGGTCAGCAAACCATGTCGAAAAATTAAATTTAATTATTTGTAACCAGAGCTCTCATAAAAAGTTCCATTTCCTGATACATTAAGGGAAATGAATGGTATAGGTTATCACTGCTTAAGAATGAGCGCAGACAGTGACTGGATTACTTTGTAAAACAAAGTGGCAAGGAGGACCAAGACAAGCCAGGAAGATGGTGGGAGACTACATGCAGCAGAAACACTGCAGGAGGCGTGGACTCTCAAAGAGGGAAGATTGTAGTGTCAAGTGATGCGAAACTGCCCACAGAGTGCTCCCTGACTTTCAGGAGGAGTCAGAGGTGTGGTGCTCACAGGCAGTCCTGGGGGAGAGCTTGCTGAAGCTCTCCAGGCGGTGCAGCCTTCTGCATAGAGGAGACACTGTCCCTGCAATCCATGAAAGAAAGGGCCATGATGACATGCTTTCTTGAAAGCCTCTCATGGTTTCTGCACTTCCCCAAGCAACAGAGGTGGAGACCGCAGGTGAAACAGATTCCAAATTTCTGATCTCTTGGTCTACACACACATGGAAGGTTCTAGAGAACTAATAGAAGCAGCAGAAGTAATTCAAAGGATAAGGGAAGTGGAAGGGGCAGAGGAAGAAATTGTTGGGCTGGAGAGATGGCTCAGCTGTTAAGGCACTTGCTTCCAGTGCCAAAGGCCCCTGGTTCAATTCCCCAGGGCCCACATGAGTCAGACCCATAAGACGGTGGCCCTGGTGCATTCTCTCTCGCTCTCTCTTTCTCTTTCTCTCTCTGCTTGAATAATAATTAATAAATGAATAATAAATAATAAATGAATAAATAAAATATTTTTAAAAAAGAAATTGTTACAAATTTGGTAGAAGGAAAGCAAAACAATGTTTCAGTGAAACAGAAGGTAAACAACTTTCATATTGTTCCTGATTCAGCTAGACTAATAACCCATTTAAAAGATAATAGTTTCCACAAAATTGTTTATAGCATATGATTGTCATTGAATTAATTCAGTAAATGTACGAGGCTATTGTTTATAATAATTTATCCACCTTTAATTAAAATCCTATTCCCATGTTTGGGGATAAAGATAAATAATAGATATGATGTAAAAAATTTTGTCTTGATTAAAGATCAGTATATTTTATTAAGTAAAAGACTTGTGTTTATTAGATCTCTAGACATGCTTTAACTAATGATATTTTATGTCTCCAATATGACTTTCATGAAATGACCCAAAATATTCATTTTCAAATGAATAAAGCCTGGATTTAGAAATTACAGTAGTTTACTACGCATGCTTTTGGATTCACATTGGAGGAATCTGCTATGCCTAGGGATCCCTGCAATTAACATGAAATTATTCATCTCTGTATTGAATTAACTTATCGCTGTCCATTCATATCTTAAATAATTAATATCTAGCTCTTGCGAAAGGGTTCCTTTTAAATGTCAGTTACATGAATTTTGGAAAGCAGAGGGAATCCTGAGCTGTGACAACTAGAGGATCTGCCAGGTGCTGCTGGACATTGTCCTCTGAATGGCTGCCCTGTGTGACAGCCATTCCTCTTCTGCCTGTCCTTTCTCTCCAAAATTTGGGAACCAGCATGGCTTTACCTCACAATTTCCCTTCAACCTACCTATTCACTGACATACAACTATAATTTCCTGATCTGTTTTTAGAAATAAGATATTTCTTTTTTTTTAATAAAACACACATTTATGTCTTATCTTAATTAGATCTGGTGTTACAACCTTTTTTTTATTACTCGTGTCATTATTTAAGTACATATTTTATATTTCTTTGTAAATGACATTGAATTAATCATTGTAGGACTATTTAAAACTTTGTAATGTTTTCAATGTCTTACTTTATAGAATAAAACTCTTGCTTTCCCCCTCATGCTTTTTATAATTGGAAATACCCTTTCCATCTCATCATGGGGGTCTTCCCTGCAATCAATTACCTACTGCAAGAGAATCAAGCGTATAAGTAAACATTTTATGATTTTAACAAGTTACATGATCAACAATAGACACATTTTTTAGGTTTAAGTTAAAGACAATATCAGTGGTTTTATTAATTTTTAAAGAAGGTGTGATCATATTTGAGTCAACTTATTGAAACCCACAACAGGTTTTTAATCAGGCAGAGAGACATGGAGCTTGCATTGCTCAGTGAACTGTTGCTCTCCGGAATTAGGTAATTATCTGCTTATTTATAAGTCAGAATCATGAAATTGATTCCTATTAACCAAACAGCCACATCACTGGTTTGCACTACCATGTAAATAGTCAAAGAACTTTTAGAGATAATTTTGAAAAATCAAGTACTTTTGAGAACAAAAATTATCAAACTACTTGAAACAAGCTCATTTTAAGCAAAGAAGTAAACATTATTTTGAAAAATTATAACCACTAGTATTGTTGTTATATCTTTTCTCCCCTTGAAAATGTCTAGCAATTTCTTCTACATATAATCAGTAGTCATATACACACTAAAAATAATGCAAGGAATATATGTATACACAGACAAACACATACACACACATTGATCTTCAATAGGATCATAGATTCTCCATGGTAAAGGTAAAATATAATACAAGTTTTTATAAATTCATTTTCAGACTTACTTAATATAATATCACATATAATTATAGAATCTATAACAAAAGAAAGTGACACTTTTTTGAGGTAGTCTCAACTCTAGCTCAGGCTGACCTGGAATTCACTATGTAGTTTCAGGGTGGCCTTAAACTCATGGTGATCCTCCTAGCTCTGCCTCCCTAGATGCTAGGATTAATGACACAAACTGCCGTGCCTGACAGAAAATGACACATTTTTGTAGCCTAATTTATCTTCTTGACAGTATCAAAGAAGTGTCCTTTAAAATTATCTTATTTGAAAATAAAATACAATTATCTGATTTGACACAATTCTTAGGGGCTGTGTGCATTTATGAATTCTGCTTAATGATTAATGGAAACTTATGACCACATTAATAATTAGAGTATAAGCAGTGTCTTCAAAGAGGTTATGCCTTCTCTGATTATATTGACTCCCAGGATCAACCAGTCACCTGATATTAGTTCTTTTCTTAATTTTCTTTACAGGTGTATTTACAGTGGAATTTAATACCTGGAGGTGTTTACTTGTAGAAAAATTCAGTAGCAGTCTAAAATCCAACTTTGAAAGAAAGGGGAAAATTATCACCTCTAGTCTTGAGACGACATGTCAATCAGAGTTGGTTCCAGGATAACTTCAGTTCTTCTGAAGGTTTCTAAAAGCACATTTGCCAAAGTGCATGGGTCATACATTGCTGGAGCCTTGACTTGAGTCTATGCCTCATCCCAAAAAAAGTATCACTCAGGTCAACTGTGCAGATGTAATGCCAAACATGCAGCCCTGATAAGTTCAAGACAAGGTAAAGTTTACCATAGTGAGGGGCTAATTAGTCAGGTAGCCAGTTAGGGGGGATTATTAGGTAGCCAGTCAGTCAGGAGAAAGTTCTCAAAGACAGAATACCCTTCCTGACCTGCTTCAGCTGAACCAGAGTTTAGTGTCTGCTCCAGTGTCATCCAATCATCTTTCTCCCTGGCTCTTTCCCCCCCCCTCTCTCCCCCTCCCCCCTTCTCTCTCTCTTTACCCCAGCTCTGACAATCTCCTCCTGATCCCAGACCAATCAGCTTGCTCTCTCTCTCTCCTTCCCTCCTCTCCCTCCCCTCCCTCCCCCTCTCCCCCCTCTTTCCCTCTTTCCCTCTTTTTGGCTTTTCACCTTTCCTGAACTTCCAGGCACCTGCTCTGGTAAGCCCTGCTGAGGAGGGTAGGGAACCCCTCTCTATTCTGTACCTCCTCCTCCTACCTTCCACAAGGTAGGCGATCTCTGTACATTTTTTTCTATTTTCTTCTTTTAATCTAATAAAGTCTTTTTAAGTTCTACCCTCAGATCTATGGATTTTAATTCTTTAAACTCATAACACAAGACTCCTGAGTACCAGCCTTGTGTGGTGGTTAGCAATCCTTTAGTGCCAGCTCTCTGGAGGCAGAAGTAGGAGGTTGGCTGTGAGTTTGAAGCCACCCTGAGGCTGCAGAGTGAATTCCAGGTCAGCCTGGGCTAGAGCGAGACCTTATGTCAGAAAAAAAGAAAACCGCAACGAATCCTGAGTACCCTAAATTAGTTGAGTACCCTAAATTAGTTGGTTCATTGGCATATTGGTGTATTGGCAAGAAACCCCAAAATTCCCATTGCAATGGCACACATCAAATCCTGGGAGAACATCAAAAATGTATGCCTGTATCAGATTAAATCAATAGGATTAATCGATAGGATTAAAGAAGCACATTCAGTTTAGCCCAGCATTGCAGAATGGAAATATAAACACTTTAGTAAGTGTGAATTCACTGCTAATGTGAATGTTCTTAGCTTGATGAAGCTACATGAACTGAGTCATAGTAAGTGACAATCCCCAATGTGACTTTCTTGAAATGTGAAGAGCAGCCTAAATTGATGGTTTTCTCTGTGTGCTTGATGTATTCGCCTTCATTCATCTTTTCCCTCCTTATGCAAATTTTCATACTTTGATACTGGCCATCTGCTTTATGCATTTTAATGGCCATCTATTTAATGTGTTCTCTAGTTAATGTGCTTTTGAGAGTGGGTCTTGCGTATCCTCGAATTTGCTATGTAGCAGAAGATAATCTTAAAGTCTTGCTTCTCCTGCTTTCATCTCCCAAGGGCTGGCATTCCCGTGGGCAGTGCCATGCTGAGGACTGAACCAAGGGACCCGTTCATACTAGAAAAGCTCTCTCCCAACTGAGGTACAGCCCACCATCATTTTCTTAAAATTTTCATATATTTTGATTCTCTATTTTATTACCCTATTTTCCTCAAGTTTATTTTTAAACTCTTTTAAGTTTTATTTCTACTATTTGAGTTTACATTTGACTTGACCAAATGCTCTTCCCCAAACTCACTGTCTTCTTTTTATTTAATGCACCTTTTTTCAGGTTCACTGATAGGGCATTTTCTCAAAAGTTTCTGCAGACATTAAAAGGATGAATTCTTGACTGCCAGCTTCCTGGGAGCTAACTGAAAAGCATAGGCCAGGAAAAATGCAATTCATTATCCAGTTTTGACTGTCACTGTTTTTCCTGTTGTCCTTCCCCCAGCCCCGAGAAGGAGCAATAGCCTCCCTGTCTAGTGAAGGAGGAGAAGTTTCCACTCTTCCCAGAGAGGGTGAAACAGTGCCCACCCTATCCAGAAAAGAAAGAGCAGGGTCCACCTACCCAGAGAGGGAGGAACAGTGCCCACATGCCCAGTAAGAGAGGAGTAGTGTCCACCTGCCCAGTGAGGAAGGAACAGTATCCAACTGCCCAGTCAGGGAGGAACAGTGTCCACCTGCCCAGTGAGGAAAAAACTGTGTCCTCCTCCTGCCCAGTGAGGGAGTTGTAGTGTCCACCTGCCCGGTGAGGAAGGAACAGTGTCCATCTGCCCAGTGAAGGAGGAGCAGTGGTGTCCAGTATTATGTATGTGGAGGGAGATGAGGAGCTTTTTTATATATTGATATTTATTTCAACCGAGCTTCATCTCCAGTTCCAGATGCTTCAAAACTCTTGTTTCTTTAGATTTTTTAGGAATTTTTTTCTGGTCCATTATGTATTTTTTTTGCAGCTGTGACCAAAATACTGGCAGAAACCTTGTACAGGGAAAAGTGATTTATTTTGTCTCATGGATTCAGAGATTTCAGTACCTACTCTTGGGCTCTGTTGATTCGGGGCCCATGGTGAAAGTCTGTGGAGAAGGAGCCTGTCTCAAACTTTCAACATTTCTTAATAATGCCATTACATTATGAATTCATCAATAGATTAAATTGTTCAATAGATCAGAGCCTCCATAACTTGAGAGTCACCACAGAGGTTTGTGTTAGTATTCTACGTGTTTCTCAGTACAGTCAAGCTGATAGTCAAGATGAGCTGGTTGGTTTGCATTTCTCTGTAGTGTGAAAGTAGGGTTTCCGTGTCTCAGGACTACTAATTAAATTAATGGATGCCCTGCATTATGCCTTCTAGAATTTTATTATCATCCTTGCTTTTGCCCTTCTCATCCTTTTGATCATAAAACATATCCTTTAATTTTGCAACAGAGATTAAAATTAGATGAATATATGTTTAATATCATAATCTTGGAAACACTTAAAAAGTCTCCCAATTTTAAAAGATATTTAGGAGTAGATCAGTTCTAACCTTTTTGTCTTATTAAAGTGCTCTGTCATGGTGGACATAAATAAGACATACATCGATGTATTCTGTTAGGACTTTGTTTAATCAAGAGAAGATGATGATCAAAGTCGGGTGCGGTGGCGCACGCCTTTAATCCCAGCACTCGGGAGGCAGAGGTAGGAGGTAGGAGGTAGGAGGATCGCCAGGAGTTCAAGGCCACCCTGAGACTACATAGTGAACTCCAGGTCAGCCTGGACTAGAGAAAGACCCTATCTCGAAAAAACAAAACAAAACAAAAAGATGATCAAGCCCTAAGCAATGTGCTATTTATGGGCAGATTCCTAACATTAAAAACGTGGTGCTTTTAAGAACCTCATACATATTATCAGAACCTCTGGTGACCAGGTTGTTAATTTTTTTTATAGTTGTCATTTTCTATTAGTAGAATCATTTCCAGATAAAAGTATTCAGTTCCTACAGCATCATTGAAAGGACTCAGGCCAAAGAGAGTGACAGGTTGTACTTTGAATAAGAACATTGTGTGTGTTATACTGTGGTAGTTTTCTGGAACTCCTGATATTATCACTAATCCCCTGGACAACAGAAATCTAAGAGCATACTTTTATAATTCATGGATTTCTGCAATTCATGGATGGCTAAAGGGCTGAGGAAGAATTCTGGTTCTTGTGAGATATTGGTTGAAAAAAAAACAAATGAACAAACAAAACTGTCACAATAACAGAAATCCTACTGACTGAGATTTCATCCCTATGTTAATTTTCTTCACTTTATCACAAACACCAGCCTCTTCTCTATTGGTTTCCTACCTTTGATATTGCCTTCCATTTCCCTTGGTTTAGTAATATACAAATTATTCTAGGGAACATTTGGTTAAATTTGCCTTACGGATTCCTAACCTGTCTCCCGACCTTACAGATATGTTTATCCTCATCAAACAGGTCAGGGCAACTGTGACTTTAAGTGTGTGTGTTGTGTTCTTTTCCTTACCATTAAAAACCAAAGAAAAGAATTCCATAAAATAACTAAAAGTATAAAGATGTTTATTTCTTATAAATTCATACACACAACAAAACTGAAGGTCTACCTTTAGCTGCAGTCTTAGCCCTTCCCAGAGATCCCATTATCTCCAATAGGTCTTAGCTGTCTACAAACAGAATATCCACAAAGCAAAAAGGTCATTTTCAATCTCTTCTCAGTTTTGAAATTCTACTAATCTATTTAATATATATGTATATATATTAATTGATTAATATATTGATATATTATATATTATATGATCAATTAATTAATTAATATATATATATATATCAAAATAACACCATGTTCTACTTCATGAAAACATGGATCCCATTCAATTTCATGTACCCCTATTGAAAAACAGCAAATTATGTGTTTATGTGTTATTATATTTAATGATTTGTTATAGTTTCACATTATAATTATTGCATCAGAGAGCTCAGTCTAATTTGTGCCTGTTAGTACTGAAAATTATTTATGACACAGAATAAATGATAAGGTAGAGCACATTGGAAGCTATCTGCCTAAGATACAAGAGTTATTGCATTAATTTGCATTTTTCTTTTTAAAATTTAGATAAATGTAAGTATTTATGGAAAGAACGAATTCTGTGTGCTGGCTCTAAGATGTGCTTTCTGTGTGTAATACTGGGGTGTTTATCTTTCCTGGCATCTTTGTACTAAGCTCTTTTGAAGAGTTGTAGTGTAGATAATGTGGCTGATATGAAAGCAATGTTGATTCATTTTGACATTCTACAGTCTTAGTTAAGACTCCAATATCCTGGTAGATTGGAAAGAATGAGCAAAGAGAACTAAAATCAAGCCAGATTGTAAATTTGTGATAGATTAGGAAGAAAATGATGTATCAGTTACAATTCACAGATTTATAACATATTTGTTATTTTTTGAATGAATGACATTTCCATGAAAATGTAAAACAGAAGGGAAACAAAATGAAAATCTCACCAATGGAGGAATTTATTATATTAGGTAAAGAAAATAATTATTACATTTTCTAAAATGTTTGGCAAGAAAAATAGCAAAAAAAATCTGAAAAGGGTATTTATAACTGCAAATGAACAAAAAAAGCTTAATTTTTAATTCTCTCTCCTAAAAGCCTCAATCATACAGTCTCTCACTTACTTTGTGAGGTATACAATGTTGTCAAATGAGATGAACATTTCAGCCTAACATAATAGAGGGTGTGATCCTATCTATGCCAGGTGCCAGCTGCCAACCGTCCAGAGCAGTTGGCCAATCACATTCACAGCTTCCTCCCTCATATGACATAATTGACATTGCTTAGTCGGGGACTGTCCCCAAGATGAAGTGGTATCCTATGTGTAAACCCACTATGACAGAAGCTGGCACGTAAATGGATATACTCAGTGCTGTTTGACATCAATGCTGATTTCCTATGCAAGATTCTAGGAAGCTTTCATGATTCTATTTTTCTTTTATGTATATATTAAATATATTAATTAAAAATAAGATTGTCTGATTATATGTTTAAGTCTTTAAAAAGGTAATGAATGCCTGTCTTGGGGTTCATATCAATAGAGTAGAATAGGTGAATGGTAAAGGTAGCTTACTTGAGCCACTCGAATATTAATAATGATTGTGTTGTTTTATGCTGTTCATGGTTTTCAAGTAATACAAGTATCAATGCTGAGAATGAATGCAGGCTGCATAAAGTAATTGAGATAATTAGAGTAGGTAAGTTAGTGCTAACGGATAGCAGAATTGCCATAAAAACACAAACCAGAGAGGGGCATGTAAAGAATTCTAAAATCTTTATAAGAGAATAAAATTGAGACGCATCTTGAAAAAAAGGAATCATTAGCATATGCTAGACAGTGAAAAGAAGGTTATTTATACATTCTCACTGTTATGATGTTGGGGACAAGTTCAAGTTGTGGGCCAGCACTCCCAATGTCTTAGGACATCCCAATTTGATAAATATCCCTATAAAATGGTGACAGATAGGAGTTCATGGTAGAATTATTTTTTTCCTAATTCACTTTTGAAAGAAAAATAAATTGTTCAATGGTTTTATCTCAACATCGAACCACTGTCGTTTCCTCAAAAAACACTTCTTCTCAATTTCCCTTATTGTCACTTCTCACATTTAATGTTACCTTTCTATTAACGGCAGTTGCCGGCTATCCAAAGAATGTGACGATCCTCATAGACATAACAGAGTTTTCTGTGGATATGATTAACACAAGTGATTCACAGGCTAATTGGCATCTTTCCCCAGAACAAGCACTACTATTTTTTCTTCTCTTCCATCAAAGTGTATTGCTCTATGTATCCTTGTGCTGTGCTTTTATTCCAATAATAAATAGTATTCAGGATAAAGTGTCAAAAGGGTCACTTAAAATGTATTTTGCTATGGGAGATTTTATTCATTCTGTCACTACTGTAAATTCTTTGTTTTTGTTCCACTCAGTAATTATTCATTGAATATGTAACATGCAGTGGAAAGAAAATTAAATTAGAAGGCAAAGACAGTAGTATTACAGAAATACTGACTAATGAGCACACAATAAGATTTAAAATAATGAGAAGTATAATGATTATTATTTAAAATATTGTGAGGAAGGGAAAATTAATGAATGCTCAATCAATATCATTTCAATATTCTTAGAAGTGTATATACAGAAGCAGTGAGGAAACTCAAGCCGTCCATTTGATTCAACATTAGGTAAACAAAGAAATTGTTGACCAACAATACAGCCACAACTAATTTATTAACATTATGCCATACCTGCCAGAGGATATTACTTTCAGATATGTATTTTAAAATTAATATGAATCACCTAAATTAAGGCCATGTGTTGTTCTTTTACTCAAATCTGACCTCCAAAATTTCGCATACATTTTCCTCTTAAGATGCTTGGGTAATTAGCACAGAAACAAATGCTACAGGAGATGTCCTGGGTATATTAGCATGTTCATTTACGACTCCAGACACTGCCAAGGAAAATAGTCATTGGCTCTTACATGATTAACAATTATTGCACATTATAATCAACCTTTTCAATGGCAAGAGGAAAATAGGATGATAAAATGTTAAAGTGAGAATTTATACAACACCATCCTTCTTTCTGCAGCATTCCTCTCTTTATGGAAATCTAAGTGTTGAAAACAAGTTTCCCTCATTAGCTCTGTGACTTTATTCTGCCTTACAGTGTTGTAGAAGGGCTGATTGAAAAACCCTATTGATAAATTGGATTGGATTGCAACATGTTGGTGGCATTTTCTTTTTCTTCTTCTTTCTTTGTTTTGTGTGTGTGTGTGTGTGTGTGTGTGTGTGTGTGTGTGTGTGTGACCAAGTGCTCATACACATGTATGTAAGCCTGTTCTGTAGGACAGAGGACAACCTGTGGTATTATCCTCAGGAAGACCACACACTGATGTCATTAGTCATTTTGTGATTTTGTGATGGCTTAGAGTTCACTGATTAGGCTAAAATGAGTATCTAGAAGGCTCCAGGTTACCATCTGTCTCTGCCTCCCACATTCTAGGATTTAGAGGTACATGCCACCATGCATAGCATTTTTCAAACATACTTCTAGATATCTTTCTCATACCCTCTTCTTTACAAGACAAGCAAGCACTTTACCAACTGTGCCATATCCCAAGCACCTGTGACTTGTCTATTTTCTCTTATGGTCTAGCTTCTTTATATATATATATATATATATATATATATATATATATATTTATAATACCAGTTTTGAAATTCTCCTGGTGTTAACAATCTAAATGGCTACATTTGTATTCCTTTAAGTAGACTTCCAACCCAAAGATATTCCCCAAAGCATCAAAATCTGCGACTAACATTTGCCAGTTAAGTTATTAAAATTAAGCAGACAAGCAAAGCAAACATTTAATTAAGGATGAATACTGTATCTTGTAATTGGGCAGCTCTGAAAACAGTGTTTACCTAGCCAGAGAGAAATCATTCCCAAAGTACATTTTCTTCTCTGCTTAGCACAGAAAGCCACCAGATGCTTACCAAGGCCCTTCCTGTTTCCTCCCTGATTCACTTGGCTTGATTTGGTGGTTTGCTTATGTCTCTTATTCTGCTTTTTCAAAATCAGTATCTTGGCCACATGTAATTTTTGCATTTATTTTTTCCATTCATTTCCCCATCTTTCTCATGTGTTTTTTTCCTGTCGTTATATGAAATTCTGAAGTTTTATAAAAGTACAAAACACTCAATCTTAGCTTCAGAAAGAAATATAACTATTTGAAATATATTTGTCGATTCTGACAGCTTATATGTATTGTTTCAAAAACACAAGTATTTTTCACACTAGTAATTATTACTGATTACTTAGAATATACACTTATTAGATACTATGACTACTTCTGATAGACGGAAGGTTTTATTGTTTCTTTCAGATAATTTCTCTAAAAATAATTACTTTTTTGCTCCAGTAACAGTAAATTATATTAATATATTTTAAAACACAAAGTCATTATATTTGTATATCTTGGGATAAACATTATGTGGTCATAATACATCAAGAATGAACACATTTTGACTGTGTCAATAAACAAGAACTTTATTCAGGTAATGTGAAATTATGTTCAATAATTCTTAATGAGCTGTTTCTGCATCTTTTTGTTTTTTTTTTAAATATATATATTAGAGAAAGAGAGAATGGTTACTCCAGGGCCTCTGGTTGCTGCAAATGAATCCAGTTTATTCATCTGGTTTTACTTGGGTATTTGGGAATTGAACCTGGGCTAGCAGACTTTGTAATCACTTGCCTTTAACTGCAAAGCCATCTCTCCAGGCTTCTGCATCTTGTTGAACCCAGGGCTTTACATACACTAGGCAAGCACTCCACAAATCTGAACTACAGCACCAGACCTATTTTTTTTTTTATTTTTAATTTCTGACACAGGATCTTGGTAAATTTTTCAGGCTCTCTTTGAAGTTGTTATTTGGCCAAGGCAGGCTTTAAATCCCTCAGCCTCTGGAACAGTTGGGATTATAGTCATGCACCACCATGTCAGGATTGTATTGACATTTTAGAGAACTTTGGAGTTTTTTTACTCCATCTTTATTTTTCTTATGTAACCAGTTACATTTGTATATTCTTAAAATTCTTGCCTTTTGAGGTTAATCTGATAGGTACTCAGGTTTCTAAATGGATCTTTTAAAACTATTTTATTAATTTATCAACAGAGAGAGAGTGCAGGTGGAGAAGAAAGAAAGGGCTCCCTAGGGCCTCTAAGAAGCTGCAAATGAGCTCCAAATGCATGTGCCACTGTATGCATCTGGCTTTACATGCCTACTGGGGACTGCAACCCAACCTGGGTCCTTAGAGTTTTTAGGAAAGTGCTTTAACCACTGAACTATCTTCCCAGCCCAAAATAGGTATTTTTAAAAACATATTAAGAAATATAAAAATGTATTAAAATCAATTATTGCTATTATATCTACCGGGCTAAAGAAATTGTGGAAAGAGTCAGATAATTCTACTCAGTCATATCAAATAGCACCACTAGGGTTCTTGGACTTCTTTACATCTCTGCTTATTCAGGTGGTTACCTTTGCTTTCTACCTGTCTAGGTCCCAATATGGACAGTTAGGCAAAATTAGAGTAAGCACATTATACATTAACCGGTGGATAATATTTAAGAAGGCACCAGAAATATCACCAGTTCAGAAAAGCATTTCAGATACTATTTGAACAAATGAAAACATATGCACAAAAACCTGTCATGAATGAAATATTAAAATTTTTAATTAAAGCAATCTAGGCCTTGTTTTAAGGCCCTGCAGCTGGTTCAGCTATTTTAATGAGTTCCAGGCAACCTCTTGGGCTAATTTATGAAGCTGAAATAGTGGTATATAAGGCAGAGAAATATCACACAGTGCTACAGATAGTCATGCGTCATAGGGAATGTTTATTAATTTAATATACAAGGATATTTTAGTTAACATGCATAAAAGCCATGGTAGTTTTGGCTCAGCATAATATTGCTTTTAAACCCGCCATCTTCCAAGACTAGTCCCTTATTTTAGGAGTCTCATTATCTTGTATTTCTCTGATAATTTTAGATGCGATTGTGTTAAAATCACGTTGAGACCTAAGTCTTAAAATCTCAACTGCCTGAAGAAAAATTATTATATATCAGTCATGATTGTGCCCTGCTGACACTGGGCTCTTTTATCTTCTTTCTCGTACTTGAAAACGGTCCTATCTTCTGCTGGCAAAGCTACTTTCTTCCTTGGGGAATTTCTTGAGGTGTTTACCAACTTATTTCCCTGTTTTTTTTTTTTTTTCCCTTTGATTCTGTGACGTGTTGCAGATTTTAACCAATTTATGCTCATTTTTCAGATTTGATTTTCCACTAACTGGCAGTTAATGCAATTCTGTTCACATGCTTATACTTTTACACTTGCTTCATATATTCTTATGTTACCAGTGAACCATTCTCAACGAAACTGAAGGAGAAGTTAGGTGATATCAGCAAAGGTAGCTGGGGTATGTCAGGCTCAGTGAAGGCAAGAGGAGTGTGTCAGGTGCTATGTGCTTCAGTGAAGTTAGGTGGGGTGTGCCAGGTGCTACCTGCTCTCAGTGAAGGCAGGAGGAGCCTGTCAGGTGCTACCTGCTCTCAGTGAAGGCGGGTGGGGTGTTTCAGTTGCTAACCTGCTCTGAAGTCCATGTTCCTCCCTCAGCTCCCCTGCTCATGGTTCAAGGTGGCTCTGAGCATCCTTCCTCCTTATCCAACACTTGCTGCTTCTGGGAGCTTCCCAGCCTCCCCTTCATTTCTTCATGCTTCCACTTGCCCTTCTTCTGTGTTAGCTAGGATAATTATCAAAAATGATGTACTTTGTTTTTCCAGAATTTCATATTCTCTGTGTGGGTGAGGTTTCTGGCCAGCCTGTCTACCATTTTTTTTGCCAGAATTAGGCCTGTATTATTTTTTTCTTTTTACATTGTCATTCTATAGCAGTTCTTTTTCTACAGGTAAATAGAAGCCATGCCTAATTACATAAACAAATCACATTAAGAATATCTGCACATGGGCAAGAAAATCTGTTAAAATAAAGTAAAAAAGAAAAATGCCATATATGTGCAAAAATTTTTAAAAAGTCTCATGTGGGGGCGATGCAATCGAGTCTTTCAGCCACTGGCTTCAGAGCAGCGTGAACAGGACTGTGTTAGGAGACCAGTGTCCAGAGCAACACTGTGGCTGGATTGGAACTATTACAGGTCAGCCTGAAAGGGGGCTGTCACACGTGGAAGGCTGGTGTCAAGCGACTGTGAGGATGGGACACAGGCAGACCTGCAGGCAAAGCTCTCATACTAGGAAGGCTGAGAGTATGTTGAAGAAATCTTTCTTTGACACAAAGAATTAAAAATGGTACTACAGGGCTTGGGAGATGGCTCAGTGGTAAAAGTGCTTGCTTGCAAAGCTTGACCCTGACCGCCTGGGTTTGATTCCCCAATACCCATGTATAGGCAGATGCACAAAGAGGCAGTGGCTCTGGAGTTTATTTGCAGTGAGAAGAGGCCCTGGTGTGCTCATACTTTCTCTCTCTTTCTTTTCTTGACAATGAATAAAAACGTGGTACTAGGACACAGGCCTATTGAGCAGTTTTTAGAGCTATTAAGTGGCAAAGAAAGGGAATTATAAAAATGATAAATAAAGGTGGCTCTAATTTTATACAATATCACTGTCCAGGAATAAAATTTCAAAAAAACAACTCATAAGTGAACAGAATTATTAAGACTTAAGTAGATAATCATATACAAAAGTACTTTATATAAATCAAATATACTTAAGACACATGCAGTAAAGAGTTATAAAATGAAATAAAAGTATTTTATTTCCAATAGCACCAAAAGGAAGCTACATAGGAATAAGTATAATACAGTGTGTGTAAAATTTTTCTGAGAAAATATTTTTGCATAGCACAGAAATTAAAATAAATGTCATGTTCATTTTCATACTTTTAAAATACACACGTGTATTTATACCAACTAGATAATATTTGGTATTTTAATTTTATGCATATATACATACATAACAAATATATATACATACATATGGGCTGACAATTCAAGTTAAAATACAGACAGGTTTATTTTTGTGGCATTGAACAAGCTGATTCTAAAATTTATATGGAAATTTCATAACCCACACACCATCAAAGGACACACCATCTCAACCAAGTAAGTTTATTAAGTTTGGCATTGCCAATCAGATAGGCAAAGGTCAGAGAAATGGAGAAGTATGCTATAAAATTGGTGCTCATATTTAGATAGGTTATATATGAAAAATTGACATAAATAACAAATTCAGGATTACAAGAAAATGAAAGAACCATATCTCATGCCATATGAAATAATCCCAATGGTTTGAATTCTTAGATATGAATAGTAAAACTGTATATACTTCTATAACAATTAAGAAAAGGCAACTGTAATTTCGAATCAGGAAAGGATTTGTCAATTGATATAAAATAACACTTATTTGTATTTAATTATACTTGAATTACCAGATAAAATTATGTATAATTACCTGGGCATGGTGGCAATTGGGAGGCTGAGGAAAGATTATTGCTGTGAGTTCAAGGCCAGCCTGAGACTACAGAGTAAATTTCAGGTCAGCCTGGGCTAGAGTGAGACCCTGTGGGAGGGGGCTCATACAATAAACTAAACTAATAATAAATAGACACCATAAAAACCCTAGATTTCATACAGAGAGCTCTTGAGGAAGCTGAGGGTACCACCTGGTATGAGGGGCCATTAACAGAATGGGAGGAAGCCTAACCTCAAGAATAATTGCTCAGGCCTGCATCTCCCTGTCTCCTGACCTCAGTTCCTTCCCACACCGAGCTGTTGATCAAAGAGACCCACGAGGTCCCAAAACGTGAAAGACTTCTGTCAAAGCTCTTGAGTACCTGCCCCAGGCGTAAGGTAAAACCCTATTGCTGAAGAAACCACAGAGTGTCATCAAATAACACCGAGACCCTGCTAGATCCAGAATGGTAACCAGCTTCCAGATGGTAGTATGTTTAGCACTGCAAGGTGTTGCATGAGCTGCCAGGGGAAATTGGTCAATGATATTCAGAGAAAGCAGAGACCACTGATTTATAATATAGACAGTTATCACAAGAATGCTGAACACACGTCTATATGGAAGAGACCAGCATGTCAAGAAGTGCTCATCTGTGCATTCATGTTGCTAAACTGAGGGGGGTAATCAATGGCTTACTAATTGGCTAAGAGATCTGCTCACTGCCAAGGAACCCTTAACTGGTGCTGGGATCCATAGCAAAATCCTATCAGGACCAAGAACTTGGGCTCCTAGGGGAAATTCCCACTACCAGAGAGCTACAGAGAGGCTACAACCATTAGGAGCCAGCCAAAATAGCAATGTTGTCTCATTTAACCTATATTGATCTCACTCTCTGATGGAGATTCTGTTTGTATTTTTCAGAAGGAATTGAGAGAGCCTGGGACAACCCAATTCCACCAAGGAGACATTGGATGAAGGCTGACATCCTGGCAAGAGAAAAACCACCCCTGACCTTCACACAGGGCTCAAATGAAACCTATAAGAAAGTGACAAGACAAACAGGAGACCAATCAGCACAGCAAGTCTGATAACCCATGAAAGGTCAATGGAGACAGACACTAAAGATACCCAACCCAACCCAGGGCAAAGATCCAGAGATTCTTAAGATATCAACAATAAAGCAGACTTAAAGCTCACCCAGCATGACTCAGGGAACTGAGTGGAAGAGGGGGCAGAAAGAATGTAAGAGACATGGTGGGGGAGAATATCCAGAGACATGCCCCCCCCCAGCAATAATACACCACAGGGGAAGAAAAAAAAACTGGCTACCTCTGGTGCAGATAGTAATCTCCTATTTTATGGACAGATCCAGTATGTGCACTGAGGAAGGATCCCAATGGGTAGGGGACAGAGAGGAGGGAAACGGGGGCACATTCACAAGATTTGCTCATACAATGCATATACTTATTCATAATAAAGATATTAATTTTAAAAATAAATAATTATATACAATGATTATGTCCATCATGAGTTTTCATTGCTTTTGGAGGCTTACCTGCCCTCAAACTCACTACGCAGCTGACCTAAGTCCTGATGCTCCTGCCTCTGCTTGTCCAGTGATAGAGTTTAGGTGTGCACGCCACACCCAGCGAAACATAACGTTCTGAAGTATGCACAGATAAGCTTTAACACTATCTCATTAACAAATATTTTACCTCACACAGTCATCATTTCTGTTGTGATAAAATCACAACATTCACTTTTCAATAAAACTGTTAACAGTTAATAAACTTGGGCTGGAGAGATGGCTCTGTGGTTAAAAGGCCTTGCTTGCAAAGCCTGAGTCCTGGATTCTAGTCCTTAGTTCCCACGTAAGGACATATGCACAAAGTGGCCATGGTATTCATGGCCTCATAGTAGCTGACACTACCCACACGAGACAGGATTCATATGAGGGGGGGAAACCCCTGTGATATATAATAGAAGAGAGACTTGTTGGAAAGAAGTGTTTCCGTGCAGAGGGTGTCATGGTTTGATCCAGGTGTCCCCCACAAACAAATGAATGTGTTCTCAATGATCAATCCTCAGCTGATGGCAGTTCGGGAATTAGATCCTCCCTGGAGCTGTGTTGTTGGGGGTGGACTTTTGGGGGTTATAAGCCAGCTTCCCCTTGCCAGTGTTTGGCACACCTTCCTGCCGCTATTTCCAGTGCTGTGGCAGAGGTGATGTCCACCCCTCTGCTCATGCCATCGTTTTCCCTGCCAGGATGGAGTTTCCCCTTGAGTTTGTAAGCCTAATAAACCCATTCCACCACAAGCCGCTTTTGTTTGGGTTCTTTCTGCACAGCAACTAGAACGCTAACCACAACAGAGGGTATTTGGAAAGGTGGTGGGAGGGGATGGCAATCATGATTACTGTCTATATATGTATATCAGTTGTCAATAAAAAGTTTTTTTTAAATACCTTTCATAGAAAAACACACATGTAAATGTTTACCTAAAAACTGATGAGTATAGGCATGAGCCCACATACACCAATTAGAAATTCAGTTTCGTATAAGCTCACTGAGGAATACATTTCTTTATTTAGTAAAGCTAAAGATATACATATACCGTAAATAGATGATTTTTGATTCCTGGGCACCGAGCTTAGAAAACATTTTTTTTTCAATATTAAAATTCCATACTTGTATAGGAATGACATGGGTACCCTAACTTTTTGTCACTAATCTAAAACTGACCTGTAACAAAAGCAGAAATCCATAGATAATATCATAAATATATGCATTGTCGCATGTCTGTAAGACAGAAAATTAGTTTACCCTAAAGTAAATGCATCATGATCACTGATATCACACATTCATTAATCTTACAAAAACTCCACTGCAAGAATGGAAATTACCAGAGGATATATGTGCAGTGTTGTTCTCATTAGACCAAGTTTACAAAAAAAAAAATTTAAAGTATGTAATTTGGGGATATACATTTGGTAACACTATTTTTTAAAAAATAAGAAAATAAATTTTTTGAGAATTCAGAAAAGTAGCTACTATGGAAGAAATTTGAGGAAAATATGGTTGCTAACTGTATTCTCTTTCTTATTCTGAATTGATTAACATAAATTGTAGTTTCATATTTATCTTTTAAATATCTTTGTGTCATACATATATATGTTTACTTATATTTTATATATGCCTATTGGGAACAACTTAAAGGAGGAAGGATTTTTTCATATTTATTGTCAATAATTAGATATATTGTATGAGCAAGTCTTATGATGGCATCCCCATTTCCCTCCTCCCTGTCCCCACCCTGCTGGGGGCCCTCCTTAGTTGGCTTGCTGGACCAGTCCATGGGATGGGGGTTGCGGATTGTACAAGAGGTAGCCAGTTTTTTTTCTCTCCCCCACCATGGCTCTTACAATCTTTCTGCCCCCTCTTCTGCTCAGATCTCTGAGTCATGGTGGGTGAGTCTTAGGTCTGATTTACTTTTGAGGTCTTAAAGAGTCTCTGGATTTCTGCTTTGGACTGTGTTGGGTATCCTCAGTGTCTATCCCCATTATCATTTCACAGCTTATCTGACTTGCTGTGAAGGTAGGTCTCTTGCTCATCTTGCCACTTCCTCAAAGGTTTTGTTTGGGCTCTGTATCATAAGTTAGGGGTGGTTCATCTGCCTCCTGGGTGACAGGTCCTTTTGGTGGGATTGGCTTGTCCACGGTTCTTGCTGGCTTCTGAAACATGCAAACAGAATCTGCAATGAGAGTGATATCAATAAAGGTTAAATGAGACAAACATTGTTAATTTGGCAAGATTCTAAAGGGTGTAGCCTTTCTGTAGATCTCTGGTTAGTGGAGGTTTCCCCTTGAAGCCCAGGTTCTTGGTCCTCATAAGGGATTACCATGGATCCCAGTTCCAATTAAGAGTTACCTGCCTCAGAGTAGATCTCTTAGCCAATTAATAAGCCATTGATTACCCACCTAGGGTTAGTGCCACTATTGCATGGGTGAGCACTTCTTGGCTTACTGGTCTCTACCAGTCTTCAGCATTTTTGTACCAGCATTCAGTGTTGTATATCAGTGACCTCTGCTTTCTCAGACTATCTTTGGTCAATTTCCCCTGACAGCTCATGTAACACCTTCCAGCGCTCCACATGCTACCATCTGGGGCCTGGATATCATTCTGGATTAAGCAGGGTCTCTCGGTGTTGTATGATAAGTATCTTGGTGTCTTCAGCAATAGGGTCTTACCCTTTGCCTGGGGCAGGTAATGAAGAGCTTTGACATAAGACTGTCTGTTGTGGGGGGACCTCGAGGGTTTCTTGCATCAACAACTCAGTGTGGGAAGTAACCAATGACGAGGACCTGGAGTTACAGGCAGAGCAATTAGTCTAGGGGTTAGGCTACCTCCTACCCTATTCAGGGCCCCTCTTACCTGATGATGTCCAGGGCTTCCTCAAAAGCTTACTGCATGAAAATAAGTATTTTATGATAGATGAAGGATTTGTTTTGGCTCTCAGTTCCAGAGTTTAGGCAGAACAACCCAGTGTCAGGAGCATGTGCTAAATCAGACCTGTTTACTTCATGGCTAAACCAGAAGCAGGAAAATGGAACTGCTTTGCTCCTTTCCACACCGTTGTTCTGTCCAGGCTCATAAACGGTGGCATGATGCCACCTACATCCATGTCCTTAAACCATGTCGTTATCCCACAACCCTCATAGGAAAACCTTCACAGGCACATCTAGCTCAACTCTAGGTATGCCTTACCACATCACCCAAGGGATTTTAAGCTCAGTCATGTTGACAGTGGAGATTAACCTAATAGTTAATCTTTGCCATGTATGATAGGCTGGCACCATGTTAACTGTAATTCAGTAGGTTGGTGATCTATAACCACATGATACAGTCACTATGTCTAGCATCGGTTGACACTTTTAGGAATGAAATGAAGCTGCTATTAATAACTGTGCTCACATACAAGGTCAAAACCAAGGCCTCACCCACCTCAAATATGAGATATCTGTTGTCCCTGGGCTTGAGTTATAGAGATCTTTACACTCCAAATTAGGACCAGACATTTGAGAAAATAAGAATCAGACATCCCCTGAATAACCTATTTAACCTTGTCCCCCAAAAGAGTAAGCTTGAGACACAGAACAGGAGCATCAACAAAAGGCCTTTGGATTAGTAGAGGTTTATGTTTTACAAAATGCACAGTGGAGAAAAAGTCGTGCCCCAGTTGAGGTGGGTGTAAATTTCCTGTCCATTGCTCGTTATGCAGTCTTGACATCAAATTCTTCTCAATCCTGAAATACTTGTAAGAGATGTTTTTTTTTCCAATTTAACAACAGACTCTTTTCTTCATATGCAATTCTGCTTTATCTATTTGTACTTTTAGTTTTTGATCTTAAAATAAATTTGTTTTAATCTATTTTTCCTTTTTGTCTATAATCTCAAAAAATTACTTGCAAATCTATAGCAACCTTCTTTAATCGAATAAACTCAGTATCTGCAGATGCCATGATGAATTCACTTTTTTAAAATATTTTATTTATTCATTTTCAAGCAGAGAGATACAGAGAGAAAGGAGAGAGAGAGAGAGAGAGAGAGAGAGAGAGAGAGAGAGAGAGAGAGAGAGAGAGAGAGAGAATGCACCAGGGCCACCACCTTGTGGGTCTGGCTTATGTGGGTCCTGGGGAATTGAACTTGGGGCCTTAGGCACTGGATGCAAGTGCCTTAACCGCTGAGCCATCTCTCCAGCCCTCACTTGTGTTTTTGAAAGTACCTCATGGTATGGAAATTACTTATTTTAAAGGTCTTTATTCTTAGTCTGGCAATTAGATTCTGTAGGATTTCATTATTTGATTATTTTATGTATAAGATACTTTGTTAAAAACAGTAACAAGACTCAGAGCTCTAAGTTGAAACAAACAAAAATCGAAGCAACAACAACAACAAAAAGAAACTACATTTCTATAAAACAAAATGGAAGTAACATATAAGTGATGTGAAATTATGTGAATAATAACTAATGCATGTATCCAGGGATATTTATAAAATATTTTCAAAAATATTACAAAGGAGCTAAAATATGCCAACCTGAGCTAAAGTGAAAAAAAATGGATTCTTTTTATTTTTTAATTTTTAAAAATATTCTATCTATTTATTTGCAAGCAGAGAGAGACGCAAAGAGAGAATGGGCACACCAGGGCCACTGCAAAGGAAGTCAGCATCTGTGCCCCTGTTGTGCATCTGGCTTTATGTGGACACTGTGGAATGGAAGTCAGGTCCTTAGGTTTCGCAGGCAAGTGCCTTAACTGTGAGCCATCTCTTCTGCCCTGAAGGATTCTTCTTGGTCTTGACTTGTGAGGCTCTTATCTGCACCACATGAATGACAGCAGAGACAACCTACTTCTGCTTGTGCTACATGAGATCCTGGTGATTTTATTCAATATCTGGACTCGTTTCATACTAAGACAAGGGCAGGAATATTGTGATTCAAATTATTTTAAAAGTCCCCAAAATTCTCTTCACTACTGAGAGAGCCCTAAATTTGAGATCTGAGTCCTTTGATAATGACATATGGTTTTCAGAAAAATAGCAGAAACTGACATTCTTAAAAAACAAAGTGAGTGAATCATACTGCAGAAAATCTAATATCACATCCAGAATATTAAACACTTCATGTGCCAACTTAGTCATAGACTTTGGCCTTTCTGCAAGAGTCACTACTGATGTTCTTGGTGGTTTTGTTTTTATAAATTATAAATTTTCTGTATATCCCTATAATTTTAGGCAAATATGAAGAATTCAGAATGAAACAGCATTATCTCACCAAATAATCATTTCTTCACAGTTTTGACATAGATGTTGGCTTTAGAGAGCTTTTAGAATTTACAACTCATCCCCAAAAAGTCTACAGTTTGCCTTCATCATTGTGTAATGATGATTGCCCAGACCTGGGGTCATTCTACCTATAAATGCATCTCGTCTCATTGTGGATGTCTTTGCATATCAAGAAATCCATTCCATTCAATTTAACACCCATCTCCCAAGCATCAGCACCTGGCCTTGGGTAACTGGGGAAGGTGAATGCAAGAACAAACTTGTTCATCCAGCTCAAGGGGCTCAGGATGGGATCCACAGACAGGAAGTCCACATCACAATGGTTTGACAAGTGCTGAAACAGAAAGAGAGATGGGATTCCAGGAAAGAAGAAAAAGAGCTCAAATCACCTTTCTTTGTATGGATTAACTCTGGTAGATCAACATCTGTTTACATACACACACACAAAAAAAAAAAACTCCTTAAATTCTGTTTTTACTCTAGCTTGACTACTGGTTGTTATTTTTTTATCTTCTATTATGGTAATAGTGTTTTGTTATTAATCAAATGTTGTACAAATGATGATAGAACAATGGTTTGATTAAATCCTCCATATGCTTAATAATTTCTACTTGTTCCAATTATTGAGAGAATATAAAAATCTTGGCTAGGTTAATCTCTCTCTTCCTTGAGTTCTGTTTATCCTTCTTTGTGTGTTTTTTTTAATTATTTTAATTAGCATATATATTAACATAACAAGATGCTCAGTATCATGTGTCATTAGAGAAAAACCCCTTAATACCAGGATGGCACACCCATTTATGCATTAGATATTCTCCCCCACCATGGCTCTTACATTCTTTCCACCACCTCTTCCGCAAATTTCCCTGATTTACCACTGGTTTTTGTCTTCAGTCCAAAATGGTCACATCAACGCCTGCTTTTCCTAGCAAATCTTACCACCTTTTCCTCACATTAAAATGAAGTCTGAACCTTCTCTGAATATCCACATTTTGCCTTACAATCTTCCTTAAAATTACCAAAATGAAATAACTGTTTTTATAGCAATGTAATCAATTTATAAATATGGTTGAAGATATTACTACTGTTTTGGGTCATTGTTGGCCCTGTGCTCGACTCAACCAGTTTTTCTCTATGATTTCCAAATGAAACAGTAACAAAGAAAGGCAGGAGATTCTTACTTGCTTACATGTTTTAATAATAACAATTTATCTCCCTTGGATAATGGCACTTGTTTAAATCTGTTCATCTAAATTCTGATAGCAAATGTTTATCAGATTCTTAGAGTTGATGAGCATTACTTATATTTTCTTCCAGGCAATAATAAAAATTCTGATTTACATGAAATCAAGAAAAGAACCTGGAAATTGGGTGTGGCAAAAAAAAAATAAATGTCCTCAGGGAAAGGCTACTCTTTTAAAATTTTTTATTGCTGAAGGACCTGATCCAATTTAATAGAGTCTACTAAAGGTGCCCTCGGGATTCTAATCAAGACTGCAGCATCTACCAAAGACACATTCTCCTGTGAGCACATCTCCACTTCCACACTCTATGTTAGATCTGGTCTTGGCTATTTTAAATCAGTACTTCTTTGGAAAGCATTTCATTGTCAGATAACACATTTTTCATCATATACAACACAATTATTCAAAGTACATATATATTATGGAAGAGCTTTCCTTGGAGGGTGTGTGTGTGTGTGTGTGTGTGTGTGTGTGTGTGTGTGTGTGTGTGTGTGATGTGTGCACCTGTATTATGTGTGGTCATATGTAGATGGGCAATACATGTGTTCAGGTGCTCATGCATGTATGCCCAGGTTTCTATGAAGACCAGAGGCTGACGTCAGTCATTCTCCTCACTTGTCCTCCACCTTAATTTTTTTGAGACTCTTTCAATGAACTTGGAACTCACCAATTCAGCTAGAATAGCTAGCTAGTTAGCCCTTAGGGATCTCCATGTTTCTACATCCCCAGCACTGGGGAATACAAGAACATGCCACCATGCCCAGTATTTTGGGTGGGTGCTGGGAATGATCTGAACGTGGGTCCTCATACATGTATGGCAGACACTTTACCCACTGAGTTAGCCCCCAAGTCCCAGCATTTTCTTTATTTTAACAAATGCAACACATAGTCTAAAACATATGCCAGACAACTTTCCAACACTCTTAAACCAGGGACAACAAACTTACAAGGAGAAAATTCTTGAACTTGCTCATAATCTTGGAGGTTCTTGGCCACAGTGATCAGGTGGACCTATAGCCCACTTGCTTTGGATCTTTGAAGGAGCAAAGCACCATGTGTAAAATCGTCCCTTGCTTTGGGGCCTTGCTGGAGCAGTGTGCATGTGTACGGTGGTCCCTTGATTTGAGGCTTTGCTGGGGCAGTGAGCATGTGGACAGTGGTCTCTTGCTTTGGGGCCTTGCTGGGCAGTGCGCCATGTGTATAGTGGTCCCTAGATTTGAAGCCTTGCTGAGACAGTGTGCATGTGTACAGTGGTCCCTTGCTTTGGGGCCTTGCTGGCCACAAACTTACAAATATCACCAGCTAGGATCTTCATATCAGAGAGGACCTTCAGTTTTTTTGAAGAGTTTTTTTTAAATATATATTTATTGTTCATAATGAGTTACATTATTTAGTGGGCAAACCATGCGTTGTTATCCCGAATTCCCCAAATCCCCCCCTCCCCATCCCTGATCAGTTGTATATCCTCCTCAGATCACTATACTTAATATGATTGTTTCCAAATCTGTTTATTTTTAATGAATTAACAAAGGTACATTCTTTTCTAAGTATGTTACTCTAAAATCATCTAATTAACTTATGTGAAGATCTCACACATGTTCCCTACCTTCATTTCTTTGGCTGTGGGAAACTTGAATTTCTTCCATGGATTTTGGCCAGCTATCTTGTTCTCCAGAATGCAGTTATTCTGAACTTGGATCTAGTCCTTTCTCTCTCTGCCCTGGTAACTACTGTTGTTTAGGGACACTCTGACCTGGAGGTGCTCCATTCGCTACTTCCTCACCTACACTGGGATTTTAGCAGCATCTTTGTTCCCTAAGACACATTCCCTTTAAGAACAGGGCAAGCTGAGCAGCAGTGAAATTGTTCTGTTAACATGATGCCATCTGTTCCAAGAAATGGGACTCTTTATTCCTGGTTCTTCATCCTGTTTTGAACCTTGCAAAAGTGTTCATTTTATTGTTCCTTGGGTATTACTGAAGGCTTAGGATGTTTTATTGGCCCTCTGGTATTGTTACAGTTTCAAATAACTCTTTCAGTGGTATTTAGAGTCAAGTGTTTTCTCCTCGTTTTTTTTTTTTCTTTCTAAATGTACAATCACCACAGGACCTTCTAAGCTCACAAGGCTTTCTTTAGATAAGATCATAGTTTCTTCTTTTGATAATGTTGCCTTATACAGGCTCTAACCATGCTGCTCCAGACAATTTCTTTATATTTTTCCCATAGAACACAATGACAAGACAAGTACAGTCAGGAAATTAACTGGGATATATTCAGTTAGAATACACTTTCATAACTATACCTCTCTGTAATGTCTGTGATTATTATTATTATTATTATTATTATTATTATTATTATTAACTTGACAGCATTTAGAATCATCTAGAGGCAAACTACTGGGAATCCTGTGAAGGATTATCTCAGTTTGGATAAATTGAGATGGGAATACACACCTTAACCATGGATGGCACCATCCCACAGGCTAAGGTTCTGGATCAAGCTGAACACACATTCATCTCTCTCTCTTTCCTAACTGTGCACACAATTTGGCCATCTCTGGTTCACCCATCATGATGAACTGTGGCCTAAGCCCGTAAGCTGAAACAAATCCTTTCTTCCTAAAGTTCCTTTGGTCAGGTGTTAAAATGAATACACTATTCCAAATAATGGTGTTATCATTTCTCTCTAAAACAAAAAATTGTTTCTTTTATTATTTCTTAGTAGTTCCTTTCTTCCTCAATGTTACTAAGACATTTTTGTCACTTAATTGAGAGGGACTTTATTATAG
The DNA here is from genome assembly GCA_004024765.1 of Zapus hudsonius. Lineage (NCBI taxonomy): Eukaryota > Metazoa > Chordata > Mammalia > Rodentia > Dipodidae > Zapus > Zapus hudsonius. Next base: position 3,306 of record PVHP010017466.1, on the reverse strand, counting down.
ACCCTTAGGGAAAATTTCTATGCATGATATTTTAATATGATACCTTGATTCTTCCTTTTTTTGTTGTTGGTGGTTTTTCAAGGTAGGGTCAAACTCAGGCTGACCTGGAACTCACTATGTACTCTCAGAGTGGCCTTGATCTCATGGAAATCCTCCTACTTCTGCCTCCCAAGTGCTGGAACTGAAGGTGTGCACCACCACTCTCCCCTTTTTTGAAATATGTATTTTTGAATTTATAAATGTATGGATATCTGAAAGAAGTGGAGACTATATCTTCTTTGTTTTCAAAAATTTTGTTTGTTTTTGAAAAGATGAAGGAAGTTTGATACTATTTACCTGATCTCAAAGATTATGCCTCTATGAGAAATACTCAGATGGTGAATTTAGAATGAAAGGCAATGTGCCTATTTTATATTGTCTATTTTATATGGCTGTCACGACAATGGGAATCTCTCAAAACAAAGAAAGAGCCTCTACAACCGCCTAAGACAAGTTTCTTGTAACATAATCTGTTCTTTCGATGTTTAATAAAAAAGGACATTGCATGAAAGGACGACCATGCAGTAACATAAAGTGTAAGGGACAGACAATAAAAAAAATGAGTATTTCCCTTCCAGCTTCTGGATTGCAACAAAAGAATGGAGAAGGCAAGGACAGAGAGTGATCTTAGTGAATCTCAGAGGCGAAGGTGCCGGGTAGCACCAGGCATCTAGAAGTGGTATGATGTTGTGATTCACTTATCTGTCAGTAAGCAACTGTGCACAGGAAGAAGGAGCTCTGGATTCCAGTAGAAGGATTTCAAAATTCTTTAGATGAATACTGATCTACACCATGTGAGGTAAGAGTTCAGGGATGAGACATGGTTTCTCAGAATGAAATCCTCCCGCCACTTCTTTCCAGCAGTAAATACTAGTTTATGAAGTAAGATGAAAAAAATAATGATGTTTATAAAGTAGGAATGAAGAAATAAAGCTATCTCTTTACAAAATTTAGAAAATACATATTATAGAAAAATGAAAAATTTCAGAAACCAACCAAAAAAACCCCACTTCGATCTAATAAGCACTTAGAATAAAAATGCAAAATAAGGTTAATATCAGAGACAACTACTTTAATATGTAAAACAATAGACTTTGAAAGAAAAGTGCAAAGCCATGGGTACTAAAGAGGTGATATAATATATTTGAATATATCTAACAAAATATGATATATACATGCATATATATATATTTGATTTAATAAGTAGATCTAAATAAACTTACTATTTTATGTTCATGTAGAGAAAAAAAACAATATTATCAAAATAGCTCCTTTGAACTTTTTTATATGAATGTGACAAAATACAAATAATAATACAAATCAACAAATTTGTAGGAAAGGATTCATGGAGACCCAAAAGATACAGCATAGTCAACACAATGCTGAAGAAGAGAAAACTCAGCTGATGGACACTGCATATTACTGACTGGCTCTAAAGTTACAATGATCAAGACTGCCTAGTCAGGATAAAAGCACAGATTAAAGGCCAGTAAAGAGAACCCAGAAATAGACCCACAAGAATACAGTCACATAATCTTGGATAAAATAGATAGGGTAATACACTGCAGAAGGAAAAATCTGATAACTAGAACAACTGTTTGGGAGAGATTGCTCAGTGGTTAAAGGTGCTAGCATGCAAAGCCTGATAGCCCTGGATTGATTCCCCAAAACCCACAAAAGCCAGATGCTCAAAGGGGCTCATCGTTAGGTTTCTTTTCAGTAGCTAGAAGCCCTGCTGTGTCTGTAATATCTCTCTATCTCTCTCTTTATCTCTTGTAAATAAATAAATAAAATATATTAATAAAAAATAAATGGGACAACTGGATATTCAACAGTTTCTGTAAATTGTGTCACATTTTGTTAATTGTTCATCTCTGTGATAAATACTGGCTATTTTGACTTATAGTTTCTGAGGTTTCATCCCATGTTTACTTGATCCTGTCACTTTGAGTCTCTGGAACAGAGAGCATCATGGCAGAAGAGGAGTGAAACTTCCACCTCATGGAAGTCAAAAAGGGAGAGAGGGAGAGGGAGAGAGAGAGAGAGAGAGAGAGAGAGAGAGAGAGAGAGAGAGAGAGAGAGAGAGAGAGAGAGAGAGAGAGAGAGAGAGAGAGAGAGAGAGAAACAGACTAAGGAACAAAGCATCTTTCAAAAGCAGTCCCTCAGTGAACTACTTCCTCCAGCCAGGCCCCAACTCCTGAAAATTTTTACCACCTCCTGAATAGCTCTGCCAGTGGATAACCAAATATTCAACACATGAGCTTGGTGAGAACATTTTATATGCAAACCATTTAATAGTTCAACTATAAAGTGAAGTTTAAGGGAATATGAATGAATAGGTATCTTCTAATAGGAAGAAAGCTGATTTAAATTTAAAAATGAAAAATATATATATTTATTTATTTAAGAGGGAGAGAGAGAGAGACAGAGAAAGGCAGACAGAGAGAGAATGGGCATGCCAGGCAGGGCCTCCAGCCACAGCCAAAGAACTCTAGACACATGTGCCACCTTGTACATCTGACTTTATGTGGGTATAGGGAATCAGACTTGGGACCTTCTGCGTTCTGTACAAATGCCTTACTGCTAAGCTATCTCTCCAGCTCCAAAACATTTTTTAAAAGGTACAAAAATTGAATTTAGAAAAGCTTCAGGATACAACAGTATTTTTAAAATTACTGTGCTTCTAATAGTAATAGTCAATATATGGACACTGGAAATCATAACACAACATAAAATTATGAAGCAAAATTATATTCATATAATTCATACAATATATAATGTGCAGCAAATAATATAAAATAGCACAAAAATATAAAAGATGAACGAAATGCATACTATGTTAATGTACCAAGACTCGATGTTACCTACATGTCAACTTGTTCAAAGTAATCTTTGAATTGAAGAAATTGAAGCAAAACCCAGAGATACGGTGGCCATAATGACCTATGACTGTAATCCCATAGGTAGAGAATGAGAAGTTCAAGGCTATCCTTGGCTACCATTGAAATTTGAATACACAATGTTTCCCTTACACATAAATGTTTGAACACTTGGTCCTTAGGCTTTTCTTTTTTTTTTTTTTTTCGAGGTAGGGTCTTGCTGTACTCCAGGCTGACCTGGAATTCACTCTTTAGTCTCAGGGTGGCCTTGAACTCACACGATCCTCCTACCTCTGCCTCCCGAGTGCTGGGATTAAAGGTGTGCGCCACCACGCCCAGCTGGTCCTTAGGCTTTTCTGATCTTCTTAATACTGTAGAAGTTTTAGGA